>FLMG01003455.1:8879-33744 GCA_900088475.1 Hyphochytrium catenoides | reverse complement strand
GAGAGAGGGAGAGAGAGGGAGAGGGAGAAAGAGAAAGAGAAAGAGAAAGAGAAAGAGAAAGAGAAAGAGAAAGAGAAAGAGAAAGAGAAAGAGAAAGAAAGACGGACAGGCTTGGCTGTTTTAGCTACCCCCTCCTTGGTCTCCATTCCTTGTCAGTCTTGTCCTCACCCTTCCATCTGTCCATCTTCTTCTCTTCGTACGAGAACGCGAGTCGCGATAGAGAAGAGAGAGGAGACGAAGAGGAACAAGAAGCGCTGTAGGGAAACAGGAAAGCTAAAGGAGAGGGAGAGACAAAGAGGGAAGAGAAAGACGGCTACATACCCACAAAGAGAGAGAGAAAGAGAGAGAGAAATGGTGGAAGGAAACCAGAAGGAAAATGGCCTGTCATAGACATGGAAAGGCTGGAAACCGAGACACGCACATCTAGCCGCACCTACTGCATTGCCAGGGTGCCAAGCAAGAGGGAGAGAAGAGACAGAGAGATAGAACCAGAGAAAGAAGACGAGAGGAGCAGAGAGGAGAGAGCGCTCCCTTAGAATACACCGCAGGACCGGAAGAGAGCACCGTGTCAATCTGCAGGCTAGGCAACGTCCAATAAAAGCTGCCGCAGGCAAAATTGCAAGCGAAGGAGGAACGAGACAGTTAAGAATGCTGGGAGAGACAGCGAGCACGTAGGATAGGAGAGACTTTGGCTTATCTCCACAATCATCAGTTACCCTGTTTTGAGAGAGATGAAAGTTAGATCTGTCCTTAGCCTGCAGCAGTAAGACAACCTCCCCGCAGCGTTCGTCCAGAGTAATCTCCTGAATATAAGCCATGGCCACGAAGGGAAAGGCGCAGGAGGCTGTAAAGGTACTGCGGCGGCTGTTGGCGTTCTTCTCTTCTTACCCTAAAGCTATTCATTCCGTGAACGCTAGACCAGGTGGTCTCTCTCTCTCTCTCTCTCTCTCTCTCTCTCTCTCTCTCTCTCTCTCTCTTCAATATCACAGCTTCCTTCGTGTTCCGTTCCTCACATTCAACTCTTCCTACGCTCATAAGTCACTCTTGATTACTCGCCTCTCTCACTCACATCCATTCATCTATCCTGTTGTACCTCTGCCTGACCTACGTTCAGGTCGTGGTCCGATGCCGGCCTCTCAGCAAGAAAGAGTTGACAGAAGACCGAAAGAGCATCATCACGATGGACTGCAGCAGAGGAGAAGTCAATATCCTTGATCCCACAGAGGTGAGCCGGTGGAGTTCAGCAGGACTCTTTGATAGCCGTGACATATGCCCCGTCCCAGTCTACACCTATATCTTCTCTCTTTCTCTCTTAATAAGACTCACGATTATCTCACTCTTACTTTCTCCTTCATTGCTTTCTTACCTTCTGATGTCTTGGGTCAGTCCTCGCTGTCCCTCTCCTTGCACTCCTTTCCCGCTCCTGTCTCTTTCTTTATCATTCCCCTTTCGGCCCCAACATACTCTCTTCTCTCTTCATGCTTACCTCTGTTTCATCGGCTCACCCATCTGTCCTACGGGCCCGCTCGTTGGCTCTCTTTCTGCCACGGTTCCCATTCTATATCAATCTTTCCAGCCGGAAAAGCCGCCCAAGTCTTTCTCATTCGATAGTGCATACGATGAAAGCAGCTTGCAGGTGACCAGCGCCATCTCTTCCTTTACCCTCGCTCTTTCTCTCCATCGCTTTATTCCCATCGTTATAAGTCCCTCTCTTCCACTTCTTTGTTTCTCTTTCTTTTCTCGCTCTCTCTCCCGCTCTCTCTCTCTTTGATGGCAAATGCACCCGCTCGTTCTCTCTCTCTTTGGACGTGGTCTTGGACGTGTTCTTCTCCTTTCTTGCTCGAGCTCTCTTGAGGAACAAAAGCTAGCGGTTCCATCATTACTTATCTTTCTATATATCCTTCTCTGACCTTCTATCCATATCTATCTTCATTTCTCTCTTCCTCTCTCCAAGCTTGAGTCATTGCTGCTGATAATGTACATTTGACGTTCAGCTTCTCTCCTGGATTCTTGTTACTTAGTGCTCACACTGCGCTTCTTCTCCTTCCCTCATGGACTTTGCCATACGTTTGCCTCTCGGCCCGGGCGCAGCGTGTGGTCTACAACGAAGCTGCTTCTCCTCTGGTTGAGAGTGTCTTCCAAGGCTACAACGCCACTATCTTTGCTTATGGCCAGACCGGATGCGGAAAGACGCATACAATGCAGGTAAGAACCTTGGCACCGTTAGAGTGTGCCTTCTAGCGTGGGACTAGACGACTTTGAGGAAGGAGATGCGCGACGAGAAGATGGAAAGAAGCTAGAGTAGGGAGAAACTATATGGCAGGGGTTGGGACGACAGTTGATAGGGCGAACGAAGGGAGAAGCACTGACCTTCTGTGCAATACTTCCCGTGTTTGGAGACAGGGTCTTGCCGAACCGCCCGAGCTGAGAGGTATTATCCCTCAGTCATTCGACCACATCTTCGACAAGATCAAACTGGGACAGCAGGACCAGGAGTATATGGTGCTCCTATCTTCTCTCTCTCTCTTCATTTCTCTCGCTTCCGGGTAGCCTGACTCTCTTCTCTCTCTCCCTGTCTTCTCTCTGTCTCTTGAATCGCTGTCTTTTTGTTCTGGCAGATTAGCAGTGCTGCTATAGTCTTCTGACTCAGCCTTATGATTGCCTACATATGTCCGTCACATTCTCTAAATGTCTAGGGTGCCTCTGCAGGCACTTACTTCACTTTGTCATTACCATCTGTCGTGTTTACCCTTTCTCTCACTCTCTTTGTCTCCACTCTGCTCTCTGCTCTGTTCGCTTGCTCGCAAGACTCAAGCAAGTAACCTGCTTCTCGTGGTCTCTCCCTTCGCTGCCCACATCAGGTCCGTTGTTCATACCTGGAAATCTATAACGAGGAGATACGTGACCTTCTCTCGGACGATCCAAAGCTAAAGCTTGACCTCAAAGAGAACCCAGACCGAGGCGTCTTTGTCAAGGATCTGACAGAGGTCGTGGTAAGCGATGTGCAGTCAATTAACAGGTAAAGTGAGCAGTCGTGCTACTCTATCCTGTTCTTCCACATTGAACCCTTAGCTCGTAGGGCAATTGTTTTTGGTCTCTCTTGACCTGTCTGTTTGTCCTAGTATCTCTCTATGTATATGTCCTAGTTTCTCTCTCTCTCTATGACTGTCTCTCAGCTGATTGTCCTGGGACGCCGTGCCTTTCCTTAGGAGCCATCTTATTGTTTGGCCAAGTATACAGGCGATTTGCCTCGCAATCCCTCCGCTCTCTGTCTAATCTTCGCTTCCCTTTCCTTCCACGCTTGTTACTGATGTGACTTCGCTGCCCTATCTCGTCAGCATCATGGACCAAGGTTTCAAGAACCGCACGGTCGGGGCGACCCTGATGAATGCTGGCAGCTCCCGCTCGCACTCAATCTTCACAGTTATTATAGAGACATCGCAGAAGGTCGATGGGCAAGACAAGTTCAAGGCTGGAAAGGTGAGAAGATAAAGAACCTGTCAGACCTTCCCTTTCCCCTTCTTTCCCCGTTTCCACTCCCCCTTTCTAGCTCCCCAACTTCTGATGCTGCGGCGCCTCTGGCTCCGTTCATCCTTCTCAAGGGCCTTCTGGCTGCGCTGGCTGCTGTCATTTTTCTCTCTCTTTCTTGGTCTTTCCATGGCGTTGTCCGCTTCCTTTGGTTCACCTCTTCTAACGCTTCAATCTTCTGACCTTTAGCTCAATATGGTTGATCTGGCGGGAAGTGAGAGACAGAGTAAGACAGGAGCGACGGGGGATCGCCTTAAGGAGGGATGCAAGATCAACCTCTCTCTCTCAGCACTAGGCAATGTCATCTCAGGTATCAAATGAGGCCAAGAGAGATGACTAGCACCTACTCTCTCTGGTCACGTAGCTTCTTTGCAAGGAGAAAGCGAAGTCCATCTTCTAGACGTTTACCTTCTTCCCTATCCTGTGTATCATCGGTCCCTTCTTTCTCTTTCCATCTTGGCTCCTCCTCATCGTTGTCCTTGTGTCCCTATCTCTCTTACCCTCCGTGGGCCACTATCGCTGACCGACTTGGTGCTTATCTTACTGCTGTTCCAGCACTGGTGGACGGGAAGGGCACCCACATCCCTTACAGAGATTCGAAGCTGACCAGGCTGCTGCAGGTAAAAGGAAGCTTGATGGAGCAATGTCTAGATCGCTCAAAAGTCTTCACTTCTGCTCTAGCTACCACTCTCACGACAGGAAGTTCTCAGTGTTATTTCTCTCTCTCTCGCTCGCTGTTTCTCTCTCTCTCTCTCTTCTGCTGTTTCTGTTTTGCTCTCTCTCTCCACCTCTTGGCTGTCTCTTCCTCGGGCCCTCCATCTCTCTCACTCTTCTCTTTCTCTGCCTGCGACCTCTTTTTGCTGTTGCCTAGGATTCACTGGGCGGTAACACCAAAACACTCATGGTGGCGGCGATCAGCCCGGCGGACTATAACTATGAGGAGACACTCTCGACACTGCGGTATGCCAACAGAGCTAAGAATATCAAAAATAAGCCTAAGGTCAATGAAGATCCAAAGGTACGATTGGGCCGACACTGAGGAGGAAGAAAGAACGTGGGGGGATAGAAAAGGGAGAGGGGAAGAAGCCCTGGGGGACGGCATAAGCCCTTCGAGGAGCAAGATAACCCAAAGGATCTCTCCACTGTTGGGTCCGCTAGGAAACCCCTTCTTCCTTCCCTTCACTCTCTTCTCTCTCGCTCGCTCTTGGTCTTTCTCTGTTTTCTCTCTTTGAGCTTGTCTCTCCCATTTTGGATCCCTCTTCTATCTTTCCTTCTCGTCCTCTGACTCTCTGTATCTCGATCCTCCCTCTGACTGTCTCCCTCTCTTCTTTCCACCCTGTCTCTCTCTTCTCCTTTCTCTCTCTGTCGCCTATCTGTTTCTTCTTCCTACGACGCCTCCAGGATGCCATGCTCAGAGAGTACAAAGAGGAGATAGAGCGCCTTCGAAAGCTTCTGGAGAGTCAGTCAGTGGCCAGTCAGATAATGGGGAGCGTGCCTCCTGTCGTCGAAAGCGCAAGTGCAGGACCTTCAGGAGGACAAGACTCGGCCCCACTGCCATTGACCAACCAAAACGAAGCGAGTGAGAAAATTGCAGAGGCTCAGAAAGCCCGAGCGGAAGCTGAGGAGATGATGGCGATGGCCAAGGCGATGATGGCAGAAGCTGAAGCAAAGAAGAAGGAACAATCTGTGCAGAGAGAGACTGTCAAAGAACAGACTGCGGTCTCCGCTCCTGATATCTCTCCAGCATCTACCCTTCCTCCGGGTACGTGTGCCTTTTTGATAGTACGAAGGCTCCCAGACAGAGCTCTTTGGCAGACTAAAGAGAGTGGCAAAGGGCATTCATACCATCAGGAGAGACAAGGGCAGAGTAGAGAACCCTGTCAATGACCGGGACCCGTGAAGAGTAGAGGCGTAGCAATAGTCCAGGCAATATCAGAGAGGAAAGCTGGTGCTGTGGTTGGTCCGTTTGCTCGTCTCGACTAACAGTCCTGCTCGCCGTGCCTATTGCAGCCTCTCTTACCCCACCCAAAGAAGAGAAGAGCTATGACGATGACTTCCATGCTGAAGAGCATAGTCCCTCACATGCCTCCATTGCCGAGCACGCAGTGCAGAGGAAGGAAAGAGACGGAGAGAGTTCGGGAGGAGGCACAGTGGCGCCTGGCTCTTCTCCTACGGAGGCCAAGGTCGACGGAAAGCAGCAGTTCTTGGAAGAGGTTACGTCGTCCTTACTGCAGCAGAGAGAGATGATCACGAAGGAGCTGGAGAGGAAGGAGAAGGTCGGTTCTCTGAGAGTTTCCACTGCGTGCATCGTTGTATCTTCTTCGCTCTGCCCCGCCTCCAACCATTCTTCTGTCCTTTCTCTCCCTCATAGCTTTCTACCTTCCTTTCCCTGGGCACGCCTGCCTTTTCTCTCTGTCTGTTCCTGTCGAATCCCTCTTGCTACTTGTGCTCTCTTAAGGTTTCCGCACTACCAATCACCCAGGAAGCTACACTGCACAAGCTGAAGGCTGAGGAGCTGGCACAGAAGCTGCAGGAGATGCAATCCAAGGTCATCTGGCAACAGGAAGGGAAGGACGCAGATCCGGCGCTGCAACGCGCGAAGGAGATGGTGAGATATGTCTAAGAAGTAGTCCTTCGTCCGCGGAAAGAGAGGAGGATTGAGCTAAAGGGAAAGGGAGAGAGAGGGATACTGAGAGAGAGACGGAGGAGAGTAGAGAAAGAAAAAAACATGAGAGAAGAGAGACAAGAGGGGCACATAGAAAGGTAAACGGAGAAGAGAGAGAGAGAAGCAGGCAGACAGACAGACAGAGACAGAGAGAGAGAGAAAGAAGGCACACATGCCACTGAGCTCCGCTGTATGAGATCTCATCTCTAAACTCATGAGAGGCAGTAGAAATGTCCTTTTACGTCTCACTTTTTTGACACCTCTCTCTCGTGTGATGTCCTCTTCCTTGCCCTCAGGAGGCCCAGCGGATTAGGCAAAGTATGATGGCGATGAATAGAATGGCACCCAGAGAGGAAGAGGAGAAGGACGACAGCACCGAGGGAGGAAGTGACAAAGCAGCAAAGGTAAGAGTAAACTCTCTCTCTCATGACTCTCTGGCTGAACTTTTCCGTTCTCTATTGTTCCTTTTGGCCCCTTTCAGCGGCACCTTCATCTCCAGCTCTCGGTCTACGTTCCTCCGCTCCCTAATCTTCTAGGGGCATATCCTTTTTACTCTGTCTCTCAGCCATTGACTCTCTCCATCTGTCAATCTTGAGACGTCGCGCTTACATTATGGCGGTCTTTTGACAGGACAAAGAGGAGAACTCCGCCGTGGTGGCGCGCTTGACAAAGCGCTTGGAGCGGTATAAGTCCAAGTACCATCAGGCCAAGACAGAGGTGGAAGATCTGTGCATAGAGTTTGAGAGAGAGAGAAGTGCGCTGCTAGACAACGTCAGAGACCAGAATAAGGAGATGAAGCTTCTGGAGCAAGTGGTGGAGCTGATACTGGGTCCTAATGAGTATAACAAGGTACGATCAACGTAGCAAAGAAGGAGAGAAGAGGTAGAGGCAGACGAAGGAGACAGCCAGGCAATAGATGAGAGAAAGCAGTGGGTTTACGATACGAGGAGCGACCGCACGAGAGAAGAACAGCGTTACAGTCTTACGAAGAGCGCGGAAGTGTGCCTTCAGACTTCCATCTATGGGCCGAGCACTCATCAAAGACATTTCCTTGCCCCTACTGTTGGTCTTGTGACCTCTTTCTCTCTCGCTCTCTCGCTCTTCTTCTCTCTCTCTCTTTCTTTCTGACTAAACCTACCCTTCAGCTCTATCACAAGTCCATCTGGAAGGAGGACGAGCAGCTGTGGGTTCTCCCCACCATCAAGCCCAGAACGGCCTTCCAACCACAGGTCAAACTGCCGCAGATAGCGGGAGGTGGAGGTGCAGGATGGGCTGGTGAGGAGAGAGGAGGCTCCGAGAGAGGAGGAGACCGCTGGACCTATGAGGAGCCAGGTCTTGGCGCAAGTGTAGACGACTTCCTGCAGGGCGGTGGACCATCCATCTCCTCTGGATCATCAGTTAAAGGTAGCAAAAGAGGGAAAGAAGATGACATCCAGTCCACGCTCTCAGCTCCTGGCGTGGGAAGACCAAAGACTCCTGGTGGGAGACCGAAGACAGGAAATGGTTCAAGACCGAAGACAGGGAAAAGTAGAAAGGATCCTCTCCCTCCAGCGCGTCTGGATAATGTTACGGATGGGCAGTCTGTCCACTCCGGCGAAGACAGTGCTCTCCTCTCCTCCCTCCCAACTATCAAGAACAAACCCAAGGCGGTGCCTCCTTTAGATGTAGGAGGAGACTCGGCAAGCGTGATGCCTCTTGGTCCCTCCTCTGGCCGCTCCCCCTTGGGTCCAGAGCTCACAGGAGGGAAGAGTCTTAATAGTTCTGGAGGACCGCCCATAGAGGGAGTGGAAGACGGAGAAGGCAAGGTATCAAAGGCTAGGAGGCCACAGACAGCAGGAAGGAAGAAGAAAGCAATAGATTCCGCGCTGACTTCAGGGCTCTAACCCTAATATAGAGAGGGCAAAAGCAGATTAACTCGATCACGCTGACAGGTCCTGCTCTGCTGGGCGCGATAGAAGGAAGGGAGTATAGGTAGCCACAAAGTAAGACAATAACGCGAAAGCAGAGCGAAGAGGCAGCAGGAGCTCGAGGTTTTATGCGATTCCACTGCCGAGGGTCCTGCTGTCAGCCCGTAAAGACGTTTCTAGCTCTTATCCCCATCATTGTTGAACAAGATGGTTGCTCCATATAAACTCCTTTCTCCGAAGTGAACGCAGGACATAGAGCGCTTGTACCTTCGATGCTGCCACGTCGCTCATCAGTCTCGGATTTGAAGACCGAGCCCGGTCCTACGATGCCCTTCGAGCTTGTAGGAGGGTCTTATCACTCCCACACGTGAAGTCTCCCTATCGCCTCCATCTCTTCATTTATTGCTCCTTTCCCATCCTGGAGCATCACGACGTTCATGGGCTTCTTCCAAAGTATTTGGCTCAGTTGTCAGGACATAACATTTAGTGAATCCGTTCGCTCGAGGACTTTGTGACGATCTTCTAGCCCTTCGGCGCAGCGTAGTAGGAAGCGAAGCACGGTGATAGAGGAAGAAGCAAGGGATGAAGAAGTTGCAAGAGCAGGAGAAGGAGAAGGGACGAGGAGGCATAGGAAGGGATGAAGAAGCCAAGAGCAGGAGAAGGGAAAAGGAGCCAGAGCAACAGCAGTACCGGCCAAGGGAAGCCCCAACGAGAGACCTCCGTTGGTTCCTTGTCCTCATTACCGGACGAGGGACTTCGACCCCTATGATATTGTCACTAACAGGGCTAGACATGTGAAGACCTGTGCGCAGGTTACGCACAGAAAAGTCAAACGCCAGCAATGCTGTCCTTCTTCGTCATTCTTGGCATGTGGCCGATAGAAGAGAGCTTGAAGAGAGGCGTCGTCTCTTCCCTATACCTCGTACCAGTTCGAAGAAGGGCGGGGTGAACAAGACAACAAAACGTTCGGCAGGGATGTGCTAAGTGATGAGAGAGCTGCCACATCGAATGGAGTTGTTCAAAGAAAGGAGTAAGTTCCATTGGCTGTCGTTCAGAAAGAGAGAGACATGGAAAGAGGTCTGGACTCAAGACGCATTGAATCCAGCATGAAGATCTCAAGAAAGTCTATCTATTATCTAGTGAGAGGTCGGACGCGAAGATCAGATGTTGAATGACAGACAGACGGAGACACAGGAACGACCAACCAACAAGTTGTGTCTGCCACTCTTTCCTTGTTCTCATACATGCGGACGAAGGCTGTGTGGGCTCCTAGTCAGGACATCATACAAAGTCGATGAGGTGAGAGCCCGAAATGACGCATCATCCACAAAGCGACGACAGACAAATCATGTTCTTCTCTATTATGCTGTTGGCTCTTCTGATGTCTTCGTCGTACTCTTTCCTCCCTTCCTTAATCTTTCCTGCCGTTGCGCTTTTGCTGCTACTGTTGCCAGGCCATCAGCGTGCAGCATTCTACCACCGCTGGCCATGGAGACGACCAACACCTTCGAACTGACAGCTAAACAGTCTTACAATCAGATCTCAATGCGCACAATTAACTCTGAACTCTGAACAAACTTCATCTAGAAGCAGACACTTAGAACAGAGGTGCGGCGGTGCCGCCAATGTTTGCCCGCTCTGCTGCTACTGCTGCCGCTGCTGCTTCTGCTGCTGCTGCTGCTGCTGTTGCTGCCGCTGCTGCTGCTCCTGCTGCTGCTCCTGCTGCTGCTCCTGCTGCTGCTGCTGCTGCTCCTGCTGCTGCTGCCACTCCTGCTCCTGCTGTTGCTCCTGGTGCTGCTGCCGCTGCTGCTGCCGCTGCTGCTGCTGCTGCTCCTGCTGCTGCCGCTGCTGCTGCCGCTGCTGCTGCTCCTGCTGCTGCTCCTGCTGTTGTTGCTGTTGAACTTCCTCGTGAAGACCCCAGAAGAATGCAGCTGTTTGAAGGGCATATGCGTATCAGATCGATCCTGAATAGGAGAGTATGTATCCTACATAAATCTCCGCTTATACGGCCTTGATTCCGTAATCCCTCTTATTCAGAGGGCAGGCCTCCCCCAGTGGTAGCACAGGAAAGCTGAAGGCACTTCTGATTGATTTGCGGCCTCTCTGGCACAGATGGAGGTGGTGAGTGAGGCTGTGAGGCTGCGGCTACCGTCAAAGGATGCATTGCTGCTGCTGTCCGCCTCCGCGCCTCTCAAGCATCAAGCTGATGAACAGCCAAGTCCTCACTACCAGGTCACCGGAACATCAGCACTTCCTACAGAGCAATCAGTCGGCGAGAGCAGATGACTGGATGCCTTCAGCACAGCAAGTCTAGCGTTGTAATGACCCAAGTCAGCACTGGTTTGAAGGACAGAAACCCGAGCCATCGTTTACGGTCTGTCAGCCCTCGATCGTAGCTATGACCTAGTGCGCAGAACTTGGGACTATCACCGTTTATTAGGAAGAAATAGGTGATGGTAGAGTGGTCTCTCTGTGATTCTTTAAGCTCTTTTATAGAGTGCGTGCAAAGGTCTGCTGCTGCTTCACGTTCACAATGGTCACGCCCATTCTGAATGCACGTTCGGGTGTGATAACTGGATGCCGAGCCAATTACTCTTTGAGCTGGGTCAATGCGAGCTGGAAGAGGATGATAACATCACAGCCTTGCAGGAAGGCCATCAGCGTGAGGACTTACACTGCCCTCGCCAGCCAAGTGGCATGGACCTCTCTGAGGGAGCGATGCTCAGGCCAAGGGCTGGGCCAATGGGGAGAAATCTATGGCAAGGCTCTGTCCAATAACGCGGAGAAGGGAGGGAGGACTCGTCCCCTTCATCTGTATACGGAAAGGGATATGCCGGACGATGGAAGCGAGCCACCTCCAGTTGCGAGCTTCACTCGACAAATCGCGAAGTATGGGGCAGCGAGAAACCTTGACGCCGTCGAGAGGGTGCTGTACCAGCAGATGCCTGAGGCTGGCGTGAAGCCGAATAGTCACACTTGCTCTAAGGTACTGAAGGCGTACATCAAGGCTGGAGAGCTCGAGAAGGCGGAGGCGTTTCTTTGTGAGGAAGCTCCGTCGCTTGGAGTGAAGCCAACTCTCACTCGTTTCAACCTTCTTCTGGGAGGCTATGGATCTGTGGGCAACTGGCAGGCAGTGGAGGAGATCCTGCACAAGCGCATGCCTGAGGCTGGCTTGAAACCCAATGAGATCAGCTGCACTGAGGTACTGAAGGCGTACATCAAGGCTGGAGAGCTCGAGAGGGCAGAAATGTTCTTCCATGAGGAATTTCCGTCGCTAGGATTGAAGCCAAATGTTATTCATTTCAACCTTCTCCTGGGAGGCCATGGATCTATGGGCAACTTGCAGGCAGTGGAGGAGATCCTGTACAAGCGCATGCCTGAGGCTGGCGTGCGTCCTGATGAGATCAGCTGCTCTGCGCTGCTGAAGGCGTACATCAAGGCTGGAGAGTTCAAGGGGGCAGAGGTGTTTCTTTGTGAGAAAGTTCCGTCCCTAGGAGTGAAGCCAAGTGAAATCTACTTCAACCTCCTCCTGGGAGGCTATGGATCTATGGGCAACTGGCAGGCGATGGAGGAAGTCCTGTACCAGCGCATGCCTGAGATGGGCGTGCGTCCTGATGAGATCAGCTGCTCTGCGTTGCTGAAGGCGTACATCAAGGCTGGAGAGCTCGAGAAGGGGGAGGAGTTCCTGCTCGAGGGAATACCGATGTTAGGAGTGCAGCCTTTCCCTATTTACTTCAACCTGCTTCTGGGAGGCTATGAATCTATGGGCAACTGGCAGGCAATGGAGGAGATCCTGTACCAGCAGATGTCTGAAGTTGGCGTCAATCCTAATAAGATCAGCTGCTCTGCGCTGCTGAAGGCGTACATCAAGGCTGGAGAGCTCGAGAGGGCAAAGGTGTTCCTTTGTGAGGAGGTTCCGTCCCTAGGAGTGAAGCCAAGCCATATTCACTTCAACCTGCTCCTGGGAGGCTATGAATCTATGGGCAACTGGCAGGCAATGGAGGAGATCCTGTACAAGCGCATGCCTGAGGTTGGCCTAAATCCTAACGAGATCAGCTGCTCTGCGTTGCTGAAGGCGTACATCAAGGCTGGAGAGCTCGAGAGGGGGGAGGTGTTCCTGCTCGAGGGAATACCGATGTTAGGAGTGCAGCCTCTCCTTATTTACTTCAACCTGCTTCTGGGAGGCTATGAATCTATGGGCAACTGGCAGGCAATGGAAGAGATCCTGTACCAGCAGATGTCTGAAGTTGGCGTGCGTCCTGATGAGATCAGTTGCTCTGCGCTGCTGAAGGCGTACATCAAGGCTGGAGAGCTCGAAAAGGCAGAGGTATTTCTTTGTGACGAAGTTCCATCGCTTGGAGTGAAGCCAAGTCATATTCACTTCAACCTGCTCCTGGGAGGCTATGGATCTATGGATAACTGGCATGCAATGGAGGAACTCCTGTACAAGCGTATGCCTGAGGCTGGCGTGGATCCTGATGAGATCAGCTGCTCCGCGTTGCTGAAGGCGTACATCAAGTCAGGAGAGCTCGAGAAGGCAGAGGTGTTCTTGCGTGAAGAGATGCCATCGTTAGGATTGAAGCCAAGCGATATTCACTTCAACCTGCTTTTGCGGGGCTATGGATCTATGGGAAACTGGCAGGCAATGGAGGAGATCTTGCACAAGGGCATGCCTGAGGCTGGCGTGGGTCCTGACGAGATCAGCTGCTTTGAGTTGCTGAAGGCGTACATCAAAGCTAGAGAAATCAGAAGGGCAGAGGTGTTTTTGCGTGAAGAGATGCCATCATTAGAAGTGGAGCCGAATATTCGACATCTCCTGTTGCTCAAGGAAGGCGGTCGTTCTCGCAAGTAAGGCCCCGCATGCTATCGACGATGTTTTATAGCCGCGGACGGACGCTAGGACGTGATAGTGCTTCAACGAGAAAGTCATGTAATAGAAGCACCGGACTTCTTGTTAGCTCTCTTGAGGGATCTTCCAGATAGCTCTGCGTGTCCTTGGCGTGGCGAAATAACCAGCCGGTAGTTGGAGGTCAGGTCTCTACAACTGGTGGTGGCTCCAAAGCAGGCCTGTGAGAGACTCATCATTTGAAGGCTTTACTGCTTTTTTGCATCACCGCTAGTGCTGCGACTCCCATTAGTCTAAGAAGAGCTCAAGAGGCCAAGTCTCTCCAGAGAGCTTCTACAGCTGGAGATTGTACCTTCAATGCAATGCAATGGATCAGGTTGCTCTCATATATCCACAGGAGAGGTGGATGTGGACGCATAGGGCTTGATAGGAAGGGCTTGGCTTCCAAGCGCCGTAGTTATTACATCATGGACGGGGAGCTAACAATGACTCTACTAGCTCTCCGGTTACCGTCTGGGAGGCCTAAACAGAATGTGCCTCGGATGGATTGCCTCTTGGGTGACACCTTCAAAACTGTGTAGCTGCCAAAGGTCCATCGAGGATTTTTCTTAGAAGCATCAGGGCCTACTCCTCGACCTTGAGAAGGAAGTTCTTCTCTTTATTTATAACGATAATCTAAGCGGACCGAAGGTTAGGAGATGTGAGCTGGCAAGGAGTAAGCATTCTTGACACTTGAGAAAAACCTCTGGACGAGCTTGCATGACAGCTGCCGCCCGAAAGCATGGCAAAAACCCTATGAAGTCATGCCATGGTGGCCAGGTGTGGAACAGAGGACTTAGAGGCACTACCCGCAGCTAGTGATTGGGACCGCAGACGGATGTGGAACGGCGCGGGGAGGATGTCCTGAGCGGTTCCCTTCATTCACGACGACATGTCAACCATCTGGAATGATAAAGAGCAGTGGAACGATCCCCGCCACGATACTGCTGATGGCTCAAGCAACAACTCGATAGTCCAAACGCTGGTAACCAGCATCTATCAATAACGAGTAGAGTTATAAAGAGACACAGAGCTACCATGTCCTAGTCCAGCCTGCTGTTGCTTAATGCTGCCGGAACTCTGCTCTGCTGGGATTAATTCTCATCAAGGTAACGGAAGCCTGCGCTGTGGCTGAAAGCAGCCACAAAGTAAGGAGACCGCTAACACACGCACAGATATAGCAATTGCTGCAGGAGCTCCTCGAGTTGTTGTGAATGCTAAAGGAGGCTCTCTTCTTCCCGCTCGAGCTATGGGTACGAGGCACTCTCCCGTTTCTAGGGTCCAGAACCCTCTGCTCCGGAGCAAATAGCAATGAAGCCACTCCAGAGTCCGCCACACTGCTTGATGATGTCTCTCCTCTCCTTCTTCTTCAGCTTCGACGAGGAGAACTTGTCTGTCATGATCACCATCTAGGATGGCCCCGCCGTTGCTCCGTGGGCTGATGATGGGCAGCAGTAAAAAGACCTTACACCCTTATATGACAGCCTCCGTTGTCATCAGAGAGCATAATAGCGGCATCACTCAGAGGGTCGATCGTTTGGTGTTGGGCCTATTGGTGGACTGATTTCAGTAGAGGACCTGCCCGGGCCTAGGATGATGATGGCTCGCCATACAATGACTCAGCGACTTGTTCTGACGTAACATAAGATGTAACACTCCCGCAAGCTCGCCGGGCTGGTGGCTACCTAGCTTTACTGAGTCCAAACTCAGGTTTATTCTGTGTGGGTGGCGACATCACAATGATGAAAGGCTTGACGTGGACCGACGCGATGATGGTTGTTATAGAGGCCTTCTTCGTTCCTCACGGCCCTGAGAGTTGCCCATGGTGGTGCTACTACTCATCGTCGTGGTGGACAAGTGATGAGTATCCACACCCTTCCCATACAATTTCTCAAATACGTCTACAGGCTAGTACTACTTTGATAAGTGAGGCACAAAGACAAAGGACACAAGCCGGGTTCTTGGAATCTACCTTACCATTGTGACTTAGACCGTCATCACGAGGACAAGAAAGAGAGATAATACCTCTTGTTATCAGCTGGCTTTTGCGGAAAGGCAAGGCCTATTAACGAGGGATGATAAGCTACTTATAATGCCGCCGTCCTTCCGCGTCATGGCAGGCAAAACTGATGATAGTTCCTTCACCTTCTTCGGCACCACGCCGCACGGGTTGTGCCGCTCCTTCCTCAGACGAAGCCAAGTAGATTGGCGATGTTGAGCCTTCAAACTTCAGATTGCTTTCTAGGCAGATTCTTCAACAGAGCTTATCGCCCTGCGTTTTCTACAAGTAGAGCTTTTTGTTATGATTTTGCAGCTTTTTATGGGTCGATGAAAAGTGAACTGGAAAAGTCTAGGAACTAAGGGCTGTTTCTTATGGTAAATTTAATTCCGATAAAAATAAATAAAACCTAGAACGTGGCTCTTGAATAGATTTTAGAGAAATAAGAGGGACAGAAAAAAGGAACCAAGTACAAGTAAAAGGGAGGAAGAGCCAGGACATCGGGTGGGTGGGCCCTTGTGCCCCAGCCCACTGGAAATTATTGAATCTCTCATTCAATATATTTCATCTCAGGCGTAAGGCTATAGGAAAAATACAATTGGGGCTTCTCTGTTTTCATGAACGCTTTCCGTGGGGATGTGTAGGATTGTGGGTACCATCATATCACAACGTTGTGCCCATGGTGTTTGTTGAATGAAACACATATCAAGACAGAGTTATTGAGAGACAGCTGTTGATGGACTGAGTGCTAAGGCAGAAAGCTCTCCTCCGGTCTTACGTCACAAGACAGAGTGTGCACGAGGCATGGGGTAGACAAGAACCGCTCTTCCGATTTATCAGAGCGCGAGTCTCTGTCATCGGGAGCTCAACAGCAAGCTGACGCTCCATCATCGGCTCTCAATCTGAAGCTTTCAGCCGTTCATGCTGGGGACTCTGGCTGGAATCTTTGGCACACCACTCTAAGCGGAGAATCCCGTAACTCAAGCATTACCCTTCACATAGCAAGCGTAAACAAGCAAGAACGCTATGGCAGTGTAAATTGCCCTTTGGCTTCCCTACGTTGAGGTTGAGAGTTGGTCTAGACCTTACTCTATCTACGACTAGCAGCCATGCAGCAGCCAGATGGCGCAATAAGTAGGAGACCATATGATGTCACTGGATATGAAGGAAGAGCCCACGGTCCAAGACCTTCTGGCACCATCGCAACTGTTGGATCCCTACCTGTGGACACTGCGACTGGGTACCGGCCTCAAGATGATGGTCATGGTAAGTTCTCTGCTAAGAGGACTGTCCGCTTTTCTCCTTCGCTGGCTCCCTTCATTCTTTTCTAATTCCTTAGGGTAGAGTCTCAAGCTCTGTGCCCTGAATGCTTTGTTTGCCTTTCGAGGCGGAACCTGTTCCTGGTCGTCAGCTCTTTCTTAACGTCAAACACGTCACCTCCGTCTTGAAGGTCCGCCGTATCAAAGGAACGAGACCCCCCGGTATCACGGGCCAGGAGGCGGTGCAGCGCCCGCGCACATGCATAATGTAGAGGGCGGGCAAGAAGAGGGCTCAGGAGGACAGAGAAAAGGATGGTTTTCGGTGGCAAAGAGGAACATTGTCCCTCAAGTGGTTGTGCTGCTGATGTTGGTGGTGACCTTGGCACTTGGTCTTCAGGTGTCTTTTGTCTATATCTCGCCTGGAGCTATGTTTGGCTCTCTCCTCACTCTCATCTCCGCCCTTCTGATTCTCTTTTCCTATCTTGGCAAGAAGAAGAACAGAAGACATCCCAACCCGCTTCTCTTCTATCGGTCAATGATAGACCTTCTCTTTGCTATCAGAGTGGTTGGAGAGGCTCCCTTACGGTGTATCCTGACGAGAGAAACTGAGGATCAAGCATGTGCGCCTCTTTCTCAAAACGGAGAAGGAGGAGGATACGATGATCTCTGCCGCGCATTGGGAGCCATCTCTGAGTTCCTCATCCTCTCCTCACTTTGCTGGTTCCTCTGTCTGTCTGTTGATCTGTACCTCTCTTTAACGAACCCCTTCACGAACTTTAAAGCTAACGTGAAGAAGTATCACATCTTCTCCTGGGGCTTCCCTCTGTTCATGTCCATCGTACTTGTTGCTGCAAACTATGCAGGGCAGTCCACTGTCTCTTTCTGTTGGGCTCGCGCTGATCCCGTGCAGGAGGGTGAAAGCGACAAGTTTACCGCCAACATCACCGCTTGGGCGTTCCTCTACATCTGGGTTATCCTCTTCATTGTCTTCTCCATTGTCATCGTGGTGATCTCCCTGGTCCGATTGAGAGACGGCATTCAAAAGACCATCGAGGTCAGGAGAGAGATCATTCGCGTGTCTTCGACGTACGTGTCTTTTATCACTGGATACTGGGTGATCCTCGTCTTCGTCTATGTCATATATCTCTCAACTGTGGACCTCAACCTCATGGCCGCGGATGAGAACAATGAAGCGAAGGAGCTCAATAAATCCAAAGCTTTTCAGGCGGTCAACTACGTTATTTGCGCTCAAGGCTATGTGGACTTCCTAGTGTGGTTCCTGGTGAATGACTTCAAGTTCTCGGACGTACTGGATGCTTTTAGACAGTGCGGCCGACGGAAGGGGGCCCAAGGAGAGGGAGCTGGAGGGGAAGCGGAACAGGACAACTCACTGGACCCACAAGTAAACACGGCGCTAAGGGAAGAGGTCCTTTATAACACGGTGTCGGGCATCCGTCTTGCGCTGGAGGAGGCAGGGGATGTTGAGACCACAGACAGGAAGGATTTTTACCTGGCGGCGCGCACAGAGAGAGGTGAAGGTAGGTCTTATGTCTTGCTAGCACTAGCTAGGACCTTATATATTTATCCGCCCAGTTGCGGTCCCACCGATACTTTCTCGCTCTTTCCCATTGTTGTCGCCTCGTGGTCACTGGCTGAGCACTGGGCTGTGCCATGAGCACTCTCCAACTTCTTTCGCTCATAGTGATGCTCCTCCTGTCTAATAGTGTACCGATCTCCTTACTGTTTACTCATATTGTTGGTCGTCCCCAGTGGGAGGTCGAGCACCCTCAGGACAACAAGTGAAGCGTGGACCTGTTTTTACGGCTTATAAGCATAACGTCTTCAAGCACATCCGCGCGGGCTTTGGCATGACCAATGCGAAACTCAGTGCCTCACTGGAGCATACGACCAAGGCCAGAATCAGCGAAGGAGCAAGTGGTAAGCAGGCAAAGAGTAAACCTTTAGAAAAGAAAGAGAAAGACGGAGAGACAAAGAGGACGAAGAGACTGAGAGAAAGACAGAGACAGAGAGAGAAGAAAGGGGGGATATGGAGTGAGGGCGGAGCTTCAGAGTAAGGGAACGAGACGGAGAATGAAGAAAAGAGAGAGAAATTGAGCTTCAGAAAAGTGCGAAGAGAGAGAGAGAAAGAGAATCTTCACCGTTTATAAAGAGTGAGAGAGAAAGCAGGAAATCGAAGCACTTTGGTGTAGCGTTGACATGGCTGATATTTTTCTTCCCGATGCTTAGGCGCGTTCATGTTCTTTTCTCAAGACAAAACTCTCATCGTTAAGAGCATGAGTGGAGAAGAATGCACTTTCCTACAGTCCATTGCTGAGCAGTATGGGCAGTACTTAGTGGAGAACAAGAAGACGTTGCTGACCCGAATCTATGGCTGTTACAGCCTGAAGATGTACAGGCAGACCTTCTGCTTCGTCGTCATGGCAAACCTCTTCTATACAGATAAACAGATCCACTACAGGTGAACCTTGTGAATGAGTCTTAAGGCCATAGGCAGAGGCTGGCCTGTCTATTCTTTCTCCTTTCCTTTATCTTTCCTCATGTGCCAGACTCTATCTTTCTTGTCCCACCTGATCGCTCTCTTTGTTTGGCTGCTCAGCCCATCTGTCTTCCTCTTCCAGCCCTGTCTTCGCTCCTTCTCTGCTGATCGAGATGCTCTGCGTCTCTAGGTATGACATCAAGGGCTCTTGGGTGAACCGCAATATGACTCGCACAAAGAGAGGCAAGAAGGTGACCTGCAGGCACTGCAATCAAAAGTACATCTTCGGGGTGAAGTCGCATTGTGATGAGAGACTGCTGGGCCATGAGCCAGATGAAGTTCTGAAGGACAACGATCTCAAGGAAAAGCTGCGCCTTCCTGAGACCGAGGCGCAGTCCACCTACCATCAAATCAGGAAAGATACCAAGCTGCTTCGCGACGTTGGAATCATGGACTATTCGTTGCTCATCGGGGTCAGTGAGCTCACCTACCAGGTGGACAATCCCCGGCCTCTGCAGCAGCAGAGTACACGAGAGGAAGACGAGGAGCGAGAGTACAGAGACAGCTTCTCAACGATCCAGAACTCGAAGGATGACTCCAACGACGTGGTTTACAGCGCTGTTGGGCCACAGACAGATGCTCAGGCAAATCCGTTCGCGGTAAGAGGTGCTATTAGAGCTTGGCTTAGCTATATCAATGTTGAGAGCTTTTATCTTCTATCTCTGCCCGTCGATTCTTGTCCTTTCTGTCTCTTTCCCCGATTTTCTCTTATAATCAGTCTTCTTCGTCTCCCTCACCAAGTCTCTCTCCTTTGTCCTTGCCCAGTATGGCGAGGTCTTCAACTATGATGCGCCAATCAACCAGAACTACGAGCGAGACACCCAGCCAGGTGGCCTCACGCGTAGACTCCTCTCTGAACAGCTGAGACAGAGGAGACTTGAAGAAAGAAGACAAAGGCAGATGCAGGAGGGAGGGGAACCCTCAGGCGGAGAAGGACTAGGCCGAGATGGTGGTGAAGTTGTAGCTCCTGGCCGATCCGGAGGGGAGATGCATAGAGGAATGAGGCGGGCTAACTATATATCGGGCCCAGGTTTCTACTTTATTGGGATCATTGACATTTTGCAGACGTGGACGCTGCAGAAGAGACTGGAGAGGCTGGTAAAGATCACTCTGAAGGGAGCAGAAGGAAAAGGTTTGAGCGCCATTCCGCCAAAGGATTATAGGGCGAGGTTTCTGGCAAAGGTGACAGAGATTCTCGGTGTGACGGATGAGAGCGGAGATGCGTATTATCCAAGCTAGCTGAGAAAGGACAGGAGACCTTTCTCGAAGCCTCTTGCTGCAGTCTTTGTGACCCGAGGGAACTTCTTTGGCAGCCGTGCGCCTATTTACCTTGGCTCTACATTCTCCTTCCTTCTCCTCATCAGTCTTCTGCTGCTATTCTCTGGCTATTTATTTCCCGGCGCCACTTCCGCCCATAGCGCCGTCGATTCTGAGATGCTATCGCTAACATTCTAAGTCCCAAACTCCTAGCAAAGGTGGCACCAGCTCCCTACAGGCTGGTCCACCTGTAGGAGCTCATAAATCAAAGGTTAAGAATTCGCCTTGTGTGCCCCTCTCTCGCTATTCTCTTTCTCTTCGTGCGTGCCCAGTCCGTGACTGTCAATGATAAACAGATGTAGCGGCAGTTATTCAGTCTTGAGAGACCTTTGCTGTAACCTCTTGCCGCTTTTACGTCTTTACCCCTCTTCCGGTCAACTTTGTCAGCCATCAGCTTCTCTTGAGCTTTCCAGTCTCTTGTTTCGCGGGCTGCAGACTTGTCCAAGACTCTCAGGCTGAGGAGGGTCGATCACTACATCCAGCACAGTGCTCTCCTCTCCTTCTTCCTCCTCTGACTCACGTTTAGAGAGGAGAGGGTGCTTCTCTTCGCTCTTGACGCTTCCGAGAGGCTTGGGCTTGGCCACGTTCTCCCCTACGCGTTCTTTCTCGGTTCCTTCCTTAATCTCTAGGACATGCTCGCTCTCTGGCTTTTCTAGCTGAAAAACTTGAGCAGGAAGAGCGACTCCTTGCTTGGGAGCAACTCCGCCGCAGTTCTGTTTCCCTCTTGTCTCCTCTGCATTCGCTTTTCTCCTTAACCGCTTTGTACTGCAGTAGACGTCAACCAGGAGGGCACAGAAGGTGATGCAGAGCCCAATGAACTGGAAGAAAGTCAGGAAGTGTCCGTACAGAAGAATGGACGCAGCCACGGTAATAACCTTCCTCGCTGTGCCTATAATGACAGCATTCAGAGCCCCAAGCCTGCAGATGACTATGAAGATGAAGACTTGCCCAATAGATCCTGCCGCGCAGAGGAGAAGGAGAGACAAGCCTGCGGTCTCAACGAAGTGCTTGAGTTCATGCAGCGAAGAAGAGAGAAGGATCGCAAGGAGAGAGAAGAGAAAGACATAGCGATTGATCCCTTGAAGGAGCTCAAAGGGGCCAATGCTATACTTCGGGATAAACTTGTTCTCCATCGCTCCCGTGGCGCCATCGCAGCAAAGAGAGAGTAGAAGCATCACCATCCCGTTCAGCGTGCTCTTCCCTTGGCTCCCTCCCTCTTTGCTATAGAGCATGAAGAGAGAGGCGCCCAGGGTGATAGACAGAGTGGTCGCATACTTTCTTAGAGGATAGAACTTTCCCAAAAGACAGTCGAAGGCCATCACGGGCACGGGCTTGCACATCTTACCTAGGACTCTAGCAGGGAAGGAGACAAAGCGAAGAGAGCGGAAAGAGAAGAACCAGCCGAGGATATAAGAGAGAGAGACAAGGAAAAAGACACGCTCGGGGGCTTCTGATCTCATCTCTCTCCCTATTCTGGCAGCGAGGAAGCCTGTGAGGCCGTACGAGAGAGAGATGACGAGCATGACGCTGGTCTCCGGAAGAGGCTTGAACATGCGCGTCACGTATTCCATGACAATGTTGAAGAGAGTGAGAGAGAGAAGCAGACCGCAGACCAGCAGGGCATTGTAGAGAATCTGAGGGTTGCAGACAACGCTTTTGACGGAGAGAAAGCAGGAGGAGAGAAGAGACGTAGAAGATTGAGAAGTGCTAGATGAAGAAGGAGGAGATGGAGAGGAAGAAGAGGCCAGAGTCTTTCCATCCTGCTCCGGAGCAGCGGCTCTGCATGGAATTTCTCTCTTGATTTCATCTGCCAGGGAGAGAGAGTCTCCAGGTTCTTCTCTTTGGGGAGGAGGCGCCATTGACGCCCTCTGGGGCCAAGACCCCGCCTTCCTCTAACCAAAAAGCCGCAATATCTGGGAGAGTAGGGAAGCAGCAGTGGCCATCGAGCTTGCTCGGCTGTGGGGAAGGAGAGAGACTTGCAGATGGGAAGGAGAAGTAGCTGGCGAAGACGATTGACGAGCTTTAAAAGCCCCGGCTCTAAGGCGCTCTCCTGTCGTGAAAGGCCCGGGTCCTCTTCTTAGGCAGATCGTTCGGCTCGCTTGTCTCGTCCCCTATGTCTTCCTTTCTCTCTCTCTTTTCTCTCTCTGTCTCTGGCTCGCTTGCTCTTTTGACTTTCTCGCTCTGTAAGGTCAAGACCTCTCTGTCAACGGCAAGGACGAGAGAAAGGCAGAAGCTGTCAGTGCATCTGTTGCTAGTCCTCTCCTGCGGGCTGTGGCTTAGATTAAGAAGATGGAGGTAGGAGCTTCGAAAGGATATGAGAAGAGAAATGCTGGCTAGTAGAAGAACCCCGAAAGGAGAGGTAGAAATAGGCGAGGGCTCTAGCGATGCCGCTCCTAGACTCTCGAGGAAGACTTCTGATGGCAGAAGCCTACTCTCTCTCTCTCTCTCTCTCTCTGTGTCTCTCTCTGTCTCTCTCTGTGTCTCTCTCTGTGTGTCTCTCTCTTTCTCTCAGTCTGTCTCTCTGTCTTTCTCTCACTCTGTCTCTCTTGTTCTCTCTTTCTCTCTCTCCGTCTCTCTCTCTCTCTCTCTCTCTCTTTCTTCTATCCCTGGTTCGCTATTCTCTATGAACTCTGTCTGTCCTTCTGTCTTGGCTCTCTGTTGCTCTGTCTCTCACTATCGCAGGCAATACAAACAGCACCAGAAATTGCCTTTCCTCCCATTCTCTACACAGTTCTGGTTGATGAGGCTGTAGTTGTTACCATGCTGTACTCCGTTGTAGCTCGTGCTGTAGTCCCAAGTCGCCAAGTGTGCGCCCATAAAGCGCTCCAATCGATATTATTGAAGGTGCATTCCCCGTTATTTATGACTGAGAGGGCCGAGTAGAGCGCACTCTTTGTAAAGTGCCAACCTCTTCAAGGAGAGCTCCGGGAGGATGACTGTAAAGTGAGTACAGCCAGCCATGGTTTATATTAGGGGCGTCCTTCCCTTCCTAATAATGCAGCAGTACAATAATGGTGATGATGAGGAGGAGGAGAGGAGGACAGCAGCAGCGTGAAAGAAGTGCTGCCGAGGACGATGATCGATGATGATGAAGAGGGAAGAAGATCTCTCTCCTCCTCCAAACAGCTGCAGCCACTTCCTATTGAAGCGTTCACACACAGAGTACCACCGCTATGGGAGACGTGGATTAGCAGCGCAGCAAAGGAGGGAAGCCACCAACCGACGAAGAAAAAGATTAGCAAGAAGTGCAGCACAAACAAGGGCAGTGCAGGAAACAGCAGAAGGAGGACGGCACCACCAGCACAACACGATAAGGTGGATTCTCCACCACCGGCATTATTAGTCAGAGAGAAGAGAGAATACAGAGCTCGTGAGGGGACCTCTAATAACTCTGAAGAAGCCTCTACTATCATACTATGGAAAGACAGCCTCATTTGACTTCTTTCAATCATCAATTATGAGGAGGGAGAGAAATATGTAGAAAGCACATACGTCTCATCATACGTTCGTTGGCAATATATACGAAGAATATATACGAAGAGGAGAAGGAAAATCCCGCATTGCTGGGTGGTGTGGCATAGGACTAAACGGACATTGCCATAGGGTGACTGGCGGCCATTGTTGTCAAAGAGAATAATGATCCTCGCTTCATTCTGCTAATATAATGTATATTAATGTATAGATCAAAAATTTCCTAGCAGCGTCAGCACGTGGCAGGCTTACTTATTAGTCCCATGATCGCCTGTAGAGAGAGCTTTAGCTGCCAGCAGTCAAATCATCAACGACAATAAACAAGATTGACCTGTGACCGACGACTCCTAAAAAGCAGAAGCGGCATAACAGAGGAGACAACAACAAATATGAGCAACGATGGTTGAGCCCCGGTTAGGAGCGAAGCTGCGCGAGGAAGGATCAGCACGTCCCACACCAGAGCACACACATCTTTTTGATGATCAGCCTCCATCATGTTCCTTAAGGAAGTTATCTTGGCCAAAAAGGAAGAAGACGGGGGAGGAGACATCTCTTAAGGTCTTGAGAAGGGAACCAGCAGACAACAGGAGAGAGAGGCGGTCAACATCAAGAAAAGATGAGGGATGGTGGAGAGAGAGAGCACGGAAGAAAAGAGAGGAGAGAGCACGCAACGAGATGAGAAGAGAGAGCGAGCGAGAGACACCCTAAAAAGAGACGGGAAGATGAGAGATCATAATAGAGTGACACACAGAGAGAGAGAGAGAGAGAGAGAGAGAGAGAGAGCTATTGAAGGGAGAGAAAAGTGGACCATCTTCCATTAACGATAGAGAAAGAGACAAGTCGGAGATGAGAATAATGCTAAAGAGAGAGTTGTTTAGCTAGACTATTTATTATACAGATTGAGACAGAGAGTTACCAGCCAAGACAGATAACGGTAGAGATACGGGGTCGGAAATTTCTGTTTTCTGTTCGGGTCACTAGAACTGCAGCGCAGACGGTCCAACCCACATCCCCACCCATCGTTATCGGTACTTTTTCTCTAGAGTCGTTGGACACATAACCGGCCCACCCGTCCCCCGATCCTCCACGTCTCGATCTTTATAATTTTCCCTTTTTGTCTCTGTCTCTCTCTCTCTCTCTTTTATATGGCCGGTTTGCTCTGTCTCTCCACTCTCTTTCTATGCTTTATCTCTCTCTCTTTCCACTCTGTCTCTCTCGCCCGTCCCTTATGAGCATACTCCCACCTCCTCCTCCTTACTTGCTCTTTTTCTATGCTT
>FLMG01003453.1:0-10387 GCA_900088475.1 Hyphochytrium catenoides | reverse complement strand
GATTGGTGGTACCTTGCGTTTGTCAGCTACGGTGGTAGAAGCATAAAAATGTCGTCAAAGAAAGCTGGCGGAGAGCCCTCTAGTAAGCGGCAGAAGACCGACGACCCTTCCCTGGAGGATGTGCAGAAAGCTATAGAGAAGCTTGACGCTTGTCAAGAGGAGATTGAGAAGATCAATGAAGATCTTGCAAAGGAGATCATGGAGTTGGAGTATAAGTATGAGAAGAAGAAAGCTGCGCCCTATGCTAAAAGGGCGGAGATTATCAAGGGCATACCAAATTTCTGGGCTCAAGCGGTGCGTTCCTTCACAACTTGCCTTGTCCGATCCACTTAATAAGCCTATCTGACATAAGGTTCCTGTTAACCTATCCCGTTGTAGTTATTGAACCACCCTGTCATTGGAGAAATGGTGTACGGGCGTGACCAAGAGATTCTAAAGCATCTGAAAGACGTAAACGTGAAGAGCACCTCGGCCACAGACTTCCAGATAGAATTGGTGGGCACGCTTAATGGGATTGTGGAGAGCCAGACCTTACCCTTTCTTGCTATGAACTAGAGTTTTGAAGAGAACCCGTTCTTCTCGAACACCAAGATATGGAAGAGAGTCAAGTATGAATCATCTGACTTCAAGAGCGAGAACTCTGATATCAAATGGAAGCCGGATAGCGTGAGTTCATAAGACCGCTATGTTCCGGAAACCGGAACTATACTAAGAGCACTAATTTGTGACTGCAGAAGATGTCCAAGGAAGATCGCGAAGCTGATGGTTCTGTCTCATTCTTCGACTGGTTCCTTCCAGAAGAGGTTGACTCAGAGCTGGCACGAGAATTCAAAGACACTCTCTGGGCTAATCCCATCAAATACTACATGAGCCTGGATCTGGTAGGTCGACGATCTCTCTTCTCAGGTTGTTTAACAAGGGTCCTAGTGGACACTGAAGGTTTATATTATGCAGGATGATGATGAAGTTGAACTGGACAGCGATGATTTGGCGGAAGACGATGAAGACGAAGACGATGATGACGACGAGGAGTAGAGTCAGTATGTTGTTTGCTTCAGATTACTCGATAACTATCCGTTCGCTTCTGCGCAAGAGAGGACTTCCACGTTACGGGAGAACTGACCTAACCTGGACTCCAAGTATGCCTGCCACCAAAGCAATTCCAAGTCGCCCTTCCTGGTGGCATCATCCCATGGCTTTGGGTTGGAGGAATAGTGTATGATTTTCAGAGGTTTAATGCTCTTCCAATATCCTAGGGAGGGACAACGCTAAGATCGTTCCACATTGTGGCGAGGCCGCGCGATACTACCTTCGTTCTTTTGATAAGTCATCCAATGCAGCGTCCGCTGCGCGTTATATCCAAAGGGAAGCCTCGCGTTGTGGTCCTCGTAATACCATTTATCAAAGTACGAATTGAGAAAACCTAAGTAGATACGCTCGTCATCTTGTGGCCATTTCGTTGTGTCGCCGATCGTCAACATACCGGTATCTCCACCGTCATGAGAGGAAAGCAAAGTCAGCTTTTGCATCATGTCGTCAAAGACCTTCCTGTCCGGCTGGATCAATAAGACTCCTGCGTTAAACTTATCCGGAGGAAAGACATCTGGAGCGGCACAGAACTTCGATTCTCTATCGAAAAGCTTGAGGAAGGGGAGGTTAGTGTTCACTATAGTTAACTAAAAGTCTGTCATACCTCCTCTACGGACTGCAACACAAGCGCATCAGCATCAATATATAATACTTTCATATATTCAACCAGAGACCAGATGTGGAGCTTCGTGTACCCTAGAAGGCAAGCTCGTATGCGTAACCAAGTGCCCTCCGCGTTTAGAAATCCACTTGCTGTACCTGAGTTAATCCAGCCAGCGACCGAGACGCTGACATTGGGATTCGGGATATCCGTCACCTAGCCGACGAAGAATGGTTAGCATAGCAGCTCCTAGAATGGCAGGATGGGGACTTCAGGAAGAAGCTAACCTCACGGAGTATGCACAGGGGATAGCGCTCCTGGATCTGCTTCTGAACCTTAACTGACACTTGAGGTGTGAATAAAAGGACCACATCATCTTCCACCGCCGCCTTGACAAAGAGAGAGTACAGGAGCACCTATAGGTACTTCTAATAAGTAATCGTGAGACACAATCTACTAGCGAAATCAAAACAGGCGCACCTCCACCCCCATCTGAAAGCTGTCAGAAGTGATCAGTGATACGTAGGCTCTGCTACTCCCTAAGGAACCACTGACCATACTTCTTTTCGTCATGGCAACAAAAGATATGACAAGTTAGCCAGCCAGCACCCGAGCTTTGCCTAAGATGGAATGCACTCCTCTTCTATGAGGATCAGGAACGGACAAGGGGTGTCATGAGCTTTGCAGGAAGTGGGGAATGGCCTGGATGCGGTGACATCTCTTGGGAAACTGGCTGCGTCATGGTGATCAGACATCATGAGCACATCGGGTAGAGCTTGGTTGAAGCCTTGGCTGAAGCTTCCTGAACTCTTCTCGCAAGCAAGCTGCACTGTACTCGTCGTACGAAGAAAACATGAAACACGCTCTCAGAGCTCCCCTTGGAACCTGAACCCAAGTACAAGTGTACAAATAGAGATTTACTTATCCAAGTACTGCCGAAAGGTCAAGAGAAGGAATGTGAGCTTGGCGGAAGATAAGCTCTTCTCTGATGATCCGCAGCGCCCGGAGCCCGGACGGATGAGATGAGTGCTGGATCCTTGATCACACCGCCACAGCGGACACCAGCGTTTGTCCCGCTGTCGACTTCTCATTCCATTGTGGCCGTATTTCTTGTCCACAGAGACGTCGGTGTCGGTGTGGAGAAGAAAGTCAACCGTAGTAAGAGCACTACCTTAGCGATATCCGTGACATGAGGCTCTTTCCACGAAGACTGAGAAGCGACAGTCAAAGCATTTTTGACAATGAGAGCCGCCTCTGCTTCCCGGATTTCCCATCGTCCTATGAGAGTACGGTCTTCCACGTCTTTGTTTCTTCCACGCTGGGAGTATTGCTAGGTTTATGCTTCGTCCTGATATTAGTAGTTGGTCTAAAGGAGCTGGACATCTTCATACGCCTTTCATGCATCTTCTATGCTGTGGCTCTCGCGTCATCTAGCTCAATCATCGTATGGAGCTGGAGTAGGTGAGCGGATGTCAAAGTTGACGTGTGTCGACTACTTACCCGCTTTCCTCGTCGGTCCTTTTAGATCACAAACTGAGACAAACAAGAGCTTGATGGCAACAGACCCGCGCATTGTCAATGCCATCCTCTACCTTTCGGCCCTCTTCTGTCTTAGCAACATTATCATCACAATCACACGCCTGGTTGGTTTTGATGCGCCACCGCTGAGGTAGGACTGCTACTGCTGCTTCCTTTCAAAGTGGCATCTAATTCGCGCCGTAACCAAATCGTATGTTCAGCTCTGAAATAGTTGGGCTAGCTCTCGGGATGGGTCTCCCTACTTGGGCCTTGTACATTTACAAGGAACGGTTAGCCAAGAGTCTTCATACAAGCTGCTTGCTTATTGACGGAGAGATCTGCCTATATGTCGCTATCTTTTCCCTATATATGCCGGTGGATATCATCTTTTGCAGATTTTCTGACTTTTCCTTCTTGTTGGCATCGGTTGTGGCCATCATTCTCTCTCTCATGATGCTGTTGCAAGGTAAGAGCACAATTTTTCTCCTGACTGTTAGGTGTCACTAACGTACGCGATGTGTAGCCCGTGATATGAAGCTGTATGTAGAATATAGCACTGAAGGCTATCAGGTGCTTTCAGAGCTGACTGTACCTCTCGAGGTCTCAGTCCACGATCTGACCAACAGCTGGAGCGAGGAGAATCTATCCCCCACTGCCCTTCGAACGATATAATACCACCTGCTAGCATCACATATTGCTCCTACCGCCTAACAACTTGATCAGCCATTTTCGTCGATCGAACAGCTGACACACTCAACACTATGCAAGCCATCCCAGCAGGGCCGCTTTAACAACTGATTTCCTAACGCTACTCACGTTTGTCGGTTGTAGGAGGCGCTCGGGGTCCAAACAGGGCTTGGCTGGGGATAAATGCCTGGGGTGTGGATGGCTGGAGCTCAGCAGCTGGCTTTAGTTGGCTATCCTCTTTCTTTTTATACACTTTGTGCTGCAAGCACAGCGGATCAGAAAGAAAGTTGTTAGTAGGTTATAGCTGCAGTAGCCTGGAAATCTTTCCTGCCACCACGATTACCTGAGTGCCCACATCCGATCTAGGCTTCCAAGTAAGAGCAGGTCCTCTGGGATGAGCGCTCGGGACGAGAAGCGCTCCTGATGGCCCACGGACCCTACCTCTTTGGTTGTGGGCCCCTTGGATAGCATTACTAGCGCCGCGATCCTTTCCTCTATCTTGTTGATGAGCTTGAGCTCCATTTGACTAAGGAATGCAATATTCAAATTTCCCGCCCCATATCGATTTACTGCTTGGTCAGACTTACATGGTGAGGGCCTCCTCGTTTCACTTGACTAGGTCGAGGCTGTAGAAAATGTGTTTTCGGAGGTTCGGGAACTCCGGCTTGCGCACCAGGAGGGGGCGGGACCATCCAAGTCTGCGGAGCAGCTGCAAATTGGGACGGGGAATGCAAAGGTTGAGCCATGGGGTGGAAGTGTTGGTTGGTTGGATGTGAAGGAGGCGGCACAGGAACCCATAGTTGCTGCGGCAGAGGTGCCCGAACTCCATGCCCATGATGAGCTTCAAGGGAATGAGCAGGTTGAACATGAGGATGGTTGTTATGAGGTGTAGTCCTCGACGCTCTTTGAGTATGTGTTGGGGTTGAGACTAGTACGAAATACATTCATCATCAGGTCTATAAACATCAATGGCGGTTGGGCCCACAACAAATATACCTATAGTCTTCGCCATGACATGGGCATCACTCTGTTTAGACGTGCCACTCTTGGGCCGCGCATTGGTTGAAGCTGGAGCCCCATGATTGAGGCCTGCCTTATGTAGCAAACTTTGGAAGTGAAGCTTCTCTGTGATCCTATCCATGTCTCCATTTCCCCCATCGTGGCCTGTATCCGCCTTCTGCTCCAGGACCTTCCAATAGTCTGCAAAGTGGTAACAAAAGAGTCAAGGCGCTACCTGAGAACCTAGGACTGGACTCCGCTGTACCTGAAGTAGAGGCCGTTTGTTTTGGATTTACTGTAAAGCGGTAGTGTAGGAGGGTCAGGGTAAACGCGTGGAAGTACAGTTTAGCGAAGAGCTAATGCCACCTTCAACTCACCAGCAGGAGTCCTGTGTGCAGCAGACATTTCGCCTCTCTTTGCAGTCTGCTCTACTGGCTGAGACGCAGGCTTCGAACCGCTTTTAGCGAGGATTTTCAACGTGCCGGAATCTGGAACGGACTGGGGACTGGCCTTTTTTGAGCCTTTGCGGACCTTTTCGGCTTTCTTTTGCGTATCCTCCATGGGCCTGCCTGCCGGAGTAGACTGTGCTCTTTCCTGTCATATTAGGGTTAGCGGAGAACGATATAACCTTGACCATGGCAGGTTACCTGAACAGCAGGTTCTGAACCCTCTGAGGTGAGCAACTGCGAATGCCATGTCACCAGTTTGCCCTTATACTTGTGGCAGAGTCCATGAAGAGTCGATCCCCCAAGAAATTCCCGATCGTAAACGACATCCACACAGTTGGTATCGGGGTGGCATGCTACCACTGTACCACGGTGGCCAAAGGGGACCCCTAAAAGCATAAAATAGCGGTTAACAGAGCACTTTCCGTAGGTGTGGCCCAGAGTTTGAATTGCGTACCTTTGGCCGTGAGGTTGGACACTCTGGCACCTAAGTAAGGCGCATTATCAACTTGCTGGAAGAGCTTTGCATCATTTCCACTAGGAACAAATACATCTTCAGCTGCGACGTTATCGACCAAGACCTTTCGTGTCTGGATCGTGGTGGTCAGCCTACATGCCATGGTTTTCTCAGCGACCAGTCACTAAAGAGCGCTAGGTGGCATTTACCTCTCTACGGCTGCCTCCACAGCTCGGACTGCATCCCTTGACATCACCTTTGTGCTGACAGGTACTAGTGGCGCCTTCGCAGTCTCGAGCTGCGCTAGCCACTTTTCAAGCTGACCGAGTCTCAGTTAGCGTTAAGTCCAAACATCATGAAGGAATGTTCGCGTACCTCAGCAAAGAGGCGGGCTGCCTCATTGCGGGGCGCTGGGTGGAAAATATCTTCTACAGTGTACTCCCTGATGTACCCTAAATCATCAGTCAGTATCCTGGACCCCTTAAAGAGAAAAGTCATTCAGGTTGTACCTAATCTGGCAAGGTTTAAAAAGACGGCCGGAAATTTCCTCTGGTACGCCACCAAGATCTGAGCGACCTTGTCGGAGTATTCCCAAGTTCCACTTCCACCTGAAAACCGCGCAAGCGCAATCAGGGGCGAGCCTTTCTGGATCCAGCAACCGTCTTACCATTGGCACGATCGTTTCCGTCATCTGAAGAGCCCACAATGCGCACGGAATCTTCAGTCCAGGCACTAGTCGTCCGACTTGAGCCATTCTCTCTGTAGCGGGCGTAGCCCAATATCTGATAGGACTTCCGAACCTACAATACTTTGAGATCAGATGCACTTCACTACCCCTTCACAATAAGTACACGAGGTGCGCACCTTTAGACCCAGGCCTATGTTCTTCCGGCCAGGCTTTACCGACACCTGACCGGTAAGATTTCCCACTAGCTCTGGGGTGATTCCCAGCTTGGAGGCAATGGCACCAGCAGGATAGTACCTAGAAGTGCTCTTGGTTGAGATATGACCTACAAATATTCTCAAGTTTGCTATTTATGATACCTGTCTTGAATGCGTTCCGCGATGATGACACCAAAAGGTGGTTCGGGACTCCTCAATTCATATTCCACAGCAAGAGAAGGAGCGGTGCCACCACGATGGTCAATGACAGTACCCAGGCAGCCCTTGTATTCGCCGCGTCGGCCAATAACCTGACAGCCGGCTGGAAATCGCTCTTCTACCGGCATCAACTCCCTCTCCACAAATCGTGGATCCATAGCTGGATTTTCTGTAAGTACGAGCTTGAAAGCAGTCAGGCTCGCATTGCTCAGTAACTCGGGAGGAGAATAGAGCGCAATTACCTGCAGAGGGTAGTCCACCAAGTTCTGCCCAAACTTTTTCTTAAGCCCTCCAGTCCTTGGGTCTTCTTCCATTCCCTGGAGTAGTTTCACTGTGACCTTCACATTGACCTATGAAGCGGACTGAGGCTCAGCTGTAGTTCCAACCTAGCGTAAAGGGAGTGCGACGCACCACTCCTATTCGGCAGCCGCCGTATCCAAACGCTCCACACCCATGCAGATATTTTCTTTCGAACTCAATGCTTTCATTCTTCCAGCGTCTGGCAGCTTCCGCGGTGTGTGTATTGGTGACGTAAGGCAAACCTCCACTTCTCGCAGAATCGTGCCGAGCCGAATAGCTTGTTCCTTCATCACTCACTGCAACAACCTTGCCTTCCAATAGAAAGGGCCAATTTACCCAAACACTCTCCCCAATTAGGTCTACTGATCCAGCAGCAGCACCAGAGAAGCCGTCCTCTGTTCAATAGTTAGTATCCCAATCCGGCTGCGAGATGGGAATGGGTGCCTACCAACATCGCTTTCAAAGGACTGGAGATCCACCACAAGTGTCTCGTATTTCGATTCAAAACCAAAGACATTGACCTTGACACCCCCAATCCAGGTGTTGGCGATGTCCCGAGTCCTGAAGATAGTCGTCACGGTGACTTCTAAGGTGCAATGGTCATCCGCTTTACTTACTTTAGGGAAGGGAAACCCGGATATGGTATGATAACTCCTTCAGGAGGATAGGCAGTGAAGCCGCCAGCAGCAGAGGGCGGATGGCTGTACGGCTCCATCCTGCTGAAGCAATGTATAATATCGGGCAGTCCTGCTTCTGGGTAGGTTGAAGCCACATTTGACGTCACAGAGCTGCTCACTCTTGCTCAGTTTGGGGTAAGAAATTGATCGCGTGAAATGTTTTACCTATCGTAGACAAACTTGAACGCAGTCCCAAACCGATTCCGCTGGCGTTCTTGCGCCGTTAAAGAGGTTACTGGGCAGTTCTCACGTACGGCATCACGCAAACGCGCAGCATCAATAAAGGGTAACAGGTTGACTCCCTCCCATGGATTTCTCTTTCCGTTCATGTCGACCTTGAACTCCAACGGATAGTAGTCGCTGATTGGAGATAGGTCCGACGTAATAAGCTGGCGATAAGCTTGTGGAAGAAATGTGGCACTGCATGGACCGTATTCGACTCAGCTCATGGACGCAGTGAAATAAGTCGAACGAGAAAATGGCACCTGGCAGGTGGGAGACAGCCTAGTAGCTGCTCGAAAGGTAAAAAAGGCTCGCCCATAGGAAGCTTGATATTCTGCAAAATATCCGCAATCCCAACTAAATCCGAGATCATAGGCGCGTAGTGGAAGGGGTAGAACCATGTCCACGAACAGACACCCTGCGGATGACTGTTTGCTATGATGCCACGAAGATGGGAAGACCGCTGCGGTCTTACCTGGTAGTAATCTTGGCACACCAGATGAGCGACTCAAGAAAACAGCGCTTGACTTTTTCTAGGACATCTACATCTAGCACAGTAATACCAAATTTTTCATAGTAGTAACGGCCCTTCCAGTCCTTTTGCCCATTTCCGTCCCCAAGTGCCACACTAGAGCTGCTTTCTACCCCAGCCTAGTGCATCACCATGGTGAGCATTGATACATGGCAAAGAAGGAGAGGTTGGAGGTAGGACCGCGATAACCAACCTCCTGGAGAGCTTTTTCAAACTCTGCCTGCAGCTGCGCCTCCAGAAAGTCTGACTCCTCCTCCATTGAGGCAATCTGCTCGGCTGATTTTCCCGACCTCTTCGCGGATCTCTGATCAAAAATGGCTTTTTCTCTTTCTCTTTCCGCAAAAATTTCGTTCTCATAGGCACCCAAGGCCGCAAAGAAGCTCTCTAGTCTGTGAGGATCCTCAATCTCTCCTGCCCAGAGCCTTACGCTGAGCTAAACAACGAGGGCATGAACAATCGCAAAGGAGACCTACCCCATTTGGTCAAAAAGCCTCCCCAACCGGGAAGCAGCTCCTTGTAAATCTTGAATAGCAGTGGGAAGGCACCTTCACCGATATCCAGCAATGGAGAGTGCGGAATGAAGTCATTGCCAACCAGGAAGGCCATGAAGACGAAGTCATCAATTGCTCGTTCTGGGTCGTAAAAGTCCACATCTACGTGGAAGTCGAACATCAAGTACTCCCTTAAGATAGATATGTGAAGTAACTGCCACTCCGTCTCTTTGGTCTGCTTCATCACTGTCTTCGTGTTGTTTCCACGGTTTGCACGTCCCCGGTTGAAGTCTATGACCTCCCTGAGGAGTGTGAAGTGCGGCTCATGAGACGCCAAGGCCAACATCATCAAATCCGCATCTTGGCCGTACAGACAGTGACGTAGATTTGGATTGTAGTTGGGTTGCATCTTGGTGTTCCTGATGTATTCCATTATTTTATGCTCACCTTCTCCAGGCACCTGAAGAGACAACGTTGAGCATCAGGTCAAGTCCTAGTCAGAAGCGTTGCTTCTTGCTACGTACCTCATGCCCAGAATAGATAATCTCAAGCCCTTGCCAAACCGGGTCTTCCTTGATCTTTTTGCGAACAAAGTATACCAAGTGCTTGCTTACGTCTGCCATGAACGCCGTCCCAGGCGTGATGCAGTTGCTGTCGAACAGAGTACTTTTGTCCACCGTCTCTCCAGCCAGTTCTCGGGCCTGCAAGCTCTCCTTCTGGTCTTTGGCGCTACGAAAGCGCCGGGATCTCTGTTGATTTAGCTTGGCTCGAGGGGCCACCCCGTCAATGGCAAGATACAGCAACTTCTTTGGTCTGACAATCTGACTGACAATCCTGTCTATATACGCAAAGATTCCTGTAGAAGAAGACTGAGAAGGCTGCCATTCTCCAGTAAGCCGAACGTGGTCCTACCTAATATCATATCCTCCTTCTTTAAGGAATCCCCAACGTCCTGATCATGTGGATGGGTGCACGCATGGATGATGCCGTTCATATCCAAGTAAAGGTTATCTGCGACAACTAGTCAGTGATAAGGAATGGAAGAGAGCCTACACTGCACCTACCAAACTCTGGCAAGAGTGACAGATCCGTGATTTGCTGATTAATAAGCGGGTAGCGCTCGGATACCCATCGGAAAAACTTCGGGATACCCATGATGCTCAGTACTCTAAGATAGTCCTGGTGATCCTCCAATGGTCCTAGCGCTTGAGAGGCGAACGAGCTGGGCCCTGAAGGAGCCGCGTAAGTTAAGATCAGGAGTCTCTGG
>FLMG01003451.1:0-12780 GCA_900088475.1 Hyphochytrium catenoides | reverse complement strand
TCGGTTCTCATTTCTTGGCACTTCCACATCTCACAATGTAAAAATGAAGTCTGGTTGGTCCAGGAAGTGGAAGCTGATCACTTTTCTTTATCTTTCTAGCAGAGATTTGCAGATGAAGATCTCTTCAATGAAGATTTCATCTGCAAGATCAACGAATCTGGCAATCTCTGACTTGACCACGAGAAGTCCTTTCAGGGGAGCTTGTCGTAGCGCGTCAAGGATAATAGTAGATCATTCCTTGGCAGCAGATCGACTTTTAGTAGCCCTGATACGTTTGTTGTATTGGCTATGATTTATGAAAATAGCCACCACTAGCAGCTTTGAGTGCAGATTTCTCGCTCCACAGACCTCGGATGGAGATGTAATGTATGGACAGCTTGTCCGGCAGACTCAGTGGATTGCCATGGTGCTTAGGAAATTGCAATCTGCGCTTTATAAGATGAGAAACGAAGATTCTTATGAAGGACACTTTGGCACTAATTTTTGTTGAGCTCCAAGTTATTGTTGTTATAAGGCATTTTATAGTACCCATTAATGGGCCAATATATAAATGACAGGGTTACTACATACGAAGAGGTTCTCCTCCCTTCATTCACTGCTGACCGCCATGAATGGCACTCCTCTCCTCCTCTTTGTTTATAAATTCTTCATGGACCAACGAAAGGTCGCCGCCGTCGCTTTCTTCGTTCGTTCATTCTTGTCCTTTCTTTCCGCTTCGCGTCACCGCTTCTCCTTCTTCTTCTTCTTTCTGCTGCTTACTTCATCAGCAGAAGGTTCTTGATGTCCTTCTGTTATATTATCCCTTCCCTATCTGTCAATCAAATGCACCATTATAGTTCAAGGAGGGATGATGATTTGACTACTTCCTGGCTGGATATTATTTATCACCATCCATCGTCGCCGTCGTCCTTATTATAGTCTTCCTTCGGCAGCCGAAAAGAGCGAGTTGATAATAGTTGCTGTTATTAGGAGGGCTTGATTGTGACCCGCCTCACTTATAATAACAAACAGACCACCACAATCAATCAGTGGACGGAGGAAGAAGAGTAAAAGAACGAAGACCCATCGCCGATGCTGTCTGACGCTGGCGCAGCTTCTTGAGATAGGATGAAGTAAAATTGAAGTTCCTGACTGATGTTATAGTTGTTGTCCTGGCGCCAACCCTGAACTACTCGTGAAGGATAATAATAGAGGACTGCTGCTGATTGACCAAAGCAAGCAGTGCTGCTATTATACAGCCTAATAAAGGTAGTAAGACGGGGAAGGGACACTGTCACTTCTCACTGAACCAATGGACCGGCCATAGTAGTGTTTATCAAGTAGCAGTGACACCATGCACAGGGCTATGAAGGCCTAAAGGACTCTAACTCATAGTAGTAACAGGCTTAGAGAGCGAGGAGGAAGATGACAAGAGGAACCTTCTCCTCATACGCAATAATGATCTCCATCGGCGTATAATAACGAGGTAAACAGTGCTGGATTTACTACTCTAATCAAGAGCTTATTGGAGCTCTGTAGACTCTTTCTGTTATATCTACATATATAGCGCTGTCTATCGCAGATACTGGGAATGACCGCCCAAGGCTATGCTATCCTCACTCAGCTAAGCAAAAAGGCTAACAGCAGGTGGTGATAAGGAGAAGGAGGACAAGCTGTTAACCCTTACCGTAATCCCAGGCGAGTTCTCAGTTGGCCCGACGGCGGGCAACAGTTGCTTCTTGGTACAAAAGATAAATGCGGTGCCTTACACTCCATCATTCATGTCTTCTGGTAAGTCAATAGAGCTTCCAACTCGGCGGGATAATTGAGGTCAGCCCCTTGCTGGTGGCCGACAACTCCATCACGGCCATGTTGATCTCTTCTTGTCAAGTCAAATCAGCACAGGGTAGATGGCTGACAGCGTAACAAAGGCAAAATGGAATGGTAGGCCATTCCCTACTCTTTGTTCCTTCTCTTTCACGCAGTGGTGCTACTGTGGTGTCCTAATGCTCGCAGGGACAATCTGCCTCGTTAATTTTGGGCTTCTTACAGGTTCTTAGGGAAAACGATGAGTGACTTCTTCCTCCCTCCTGTCAAGGCGCTTTCTAAAGCCTAACAGTATACGAGATGTTAGTAAAGGCGCCGGTACAAGTGAGAACATAGCCAATCTGAGCGGAAACGAACGACTGGACTAGAACTGCTTAAGTTTGCTTCTGGGGCAAGAGCAGGTACCTAGAGACCCCAGTCGGACCAAGAGTCTATCAGCAACACTAAAAATCTTAGCTACGGCACCTTAGAGTAGTCCTCTATTGGGAACCGTTCTACTTCCACTGAAAGCTCGCCTTTCTTTGCCATCTCCCCTAAAGCTCGAATCATTTCTTGTCTCTCCTCTTTACTGTGACGCTTTACCCAGCTGCATAGAGTCAGATAAAGTGGGAAGAGACAAAGGAAAATAATACCAGTGAACGTAGCCTTAATCCGGGGAAACCCATGGCATTAACAGGAAAAGACAGGGGAAGCTGCCCAAAAGCAAGGTCTCGTAATCCAGGCAAGGTGATGAAACAGTCAAGCACATGGACTTTCTTCAATACTTCTATATTCATACCGCGTCATCCAGTATCCCTTGAAGGTAATGTCCTTAAAGATGAAGAACCCTGTTGGCACTTTAACTGGCTCCTTAGACATACCGCCATAAGTGACCAATGTCCCGCCTTCCCTGAAGCAAAAGTATTGTGCCATCAAGACCGTAGACAAAAAATAGAAGGTAGACTTAGTACGGAGTGTGAAGTCTTTGAGGGCCAAGGCTATTGGATAATCGCAATCAACCGAGGTTAACCTTCGAGCTAAAGCGGCCACAGCAACAACAAAAAAGGGAGATATCGCGCACGATGTACTCCGTTTAGCAAAGACATGGCGAGGTAGCAATACGCACCCTAGCAAGGCGGCCGTTCCGGTCCCCGTCTCTCCTCCTACACAGTTCAAGCCCAGCTTAGGAATCCCAACACGCTTAAGAATCGCCTTTACAAGGTTCTGCATAGAGAGGAGGGTAAAATGGACTTTAGCTTCATCATGACGGACGACTGTTCACACATAAGGAAGACAAGGACCAAATGTGGAGTCAGAAGTCTACCGATATAACCTGCCTTTGGCATAGCGATAAACAGAGAGACACCGGAGGAGGAGGACAAAGCGAAGTGGTTTCACCTTATCTTTCAGCATTTTGTCGGTCACGATTTCTGTAGCACCTAAGCGCCTTAACCAGTTTTCCCTCTCGTCTGAGAACGTACTGTCTCTAACTATGTTTATGGTCTTTATTCCTCGGCGCTGACAGAGCTGGAGCACCGCTTGTCCAACACTGGAGGTAGCTCCGTTCTGCACTATGACCTCTCCGGAGCGAAGAGTTACGAAGTCCGAGAGTAGCCGATAGGCTGTACAAGGATTTACCGCTATGCAGGCTGCAAAGTCAAGGGGTATATCATTCGGTACTTGGGTCAGGGACCCAGCCGGAGCCAGCGCAGCATCTCTCCATGTCCCTGACAAAGGAAGCACCATATGAGTTCAGTGTACCAAGTGTATCAGATGAGGAGGGCAAGTTTATCTATATAAGCAATCCAAGATAGACATGACACAGATCATCCCTCTCTTTGCCATCTACCGGAGTTGATGAGCAAAGCACTAGTTCCACAGTGAGCGAACTCAATAGACCATAGTATCTCAGGAAAGATGAAAAGGGGAAGGCATGGCATAGATGGCCGGACAATCGAAAAAGAACGGACAGAAATGCGCACCAAAGCCTGCCTGGGAGGGAATGACCCAATCTCCTTTTTGCAGGTCCATAACGCCTTCGCCCACCCTCTCTACGATCGCAACCCCCTCATTTCCTCCAATAGCAGGCAGTGGAGGGAGGAGGCCATAGTTCCCTTCTATCTGAACCAAAATCAAGGTGTGAAGGATAAGATGCATTGGGCTAATTCATTGACCGAGCTCTTTAGATGATCAAGACCACACAGACTAAAGAGCAACGATAGACAAGCAAAAAGGCAGCAATAGTCCAGGTAGAAGTGCATGTAAGAACACTCAGTGAGAAGGAAAGAGAGCAAGGGGCCTTGAGCCTACCATGTTGAAGTCCGCTGGATTCATAGGGCAGGCCAAGAATTTGATTAAAACTTCTCCTGGGCCCGGAGACGGAAGGACTTGTCCATCATTAGTTAGTCTGTGATCAAGAAAGATTAAGAAGAAGGTCGTCATAACATTCGGCCCGGTGAGAATCGGACGGACAGGGCGACAGTGAAGCGGTAAAGACCAAGAAAGGAAGTACTAAAGATGGAAGAGGAAGGAGTGCATACAGAAATACGGAGAACATGGGAGGGAAGAGCCGACAGGAGTATTTCCAAGGCAAGGTGGGCGCTAAAGCCTTCAGCGACAGGACAGGTGAGAAAATGACTGATTATAGGGAGGGAGACAGTACGCGGTAGGAGAGTAAGATAAGAAAGAAGGGCCGAGTAGTTGGAGTCATCAAACTTCAGCTAAACAGTATGGGCACCTTAGCACCTGGCTCGGATGGCCATGTTCCTGATAGATGAGGGATGAAATGGCACGCTTACTAATTCTCTCTCTGCTGCCAAGTCCCCTGGCCCCAGTGGCCCATCGGGCCAACGAGACCGCGAACACCATTCTTGTTCGCACGTTGTGGTGCATTTGTGGCTAGCAAGGATGACTTTGTGATGCTTCCCTGCTCATGCAGGCTCTAAGCACGCTCCCGTGAAGCGCGTCCTTTCACTTAAAGCTAACTTCTGACTTCCACTGGCAGCTCTGCCCAAGCTCCCTTCTGAAGACTAGCAAGAAGCTATGAATAATCCAATAACAACGGAGTTCTCTGGTGAAGATTGATGTCCAGACAAGATTTTTTGGGCTCCTTTGCAGTTTTTATAAAAAAATCATCAACATCCGAAGCGGGACGGCTAGCGGTTAGCGACTAGCGAGGTCTGCTTCTGATAACTGAAGAGTGCAAGATCCAAGGAAATTTATTTGCAGCAGAAGTCAAAGACCATACATCGTAGTAAGGACGCTTCCGTTCATTATCTATGGATAGGACATTGAGGCCATAATAGTATGCGGTGTTCTGTTGGTCTCATCGATCTTCCTCTTTGTTACAAGTACAAGCATCAGAAGCCATAGTAATATGCCACGATCTTTGAGATTCTCACCTATAATCAGTGCTGTTAGGCTTAGTAATATGATTGGAGGCCAACTTTCTCCACTTTTTGTCCTTTTCTTTCTTTTCTCAGTTTTCTCCGTTTTCCTCTTCTTCTCATGTTGCCAGTGCCGCTTCTCTCTTCAGTCTGCTTCGGGTCGCTCTTTCCATCACTTTCTTCTTCCTTCTTCCTGCTTGCTTCCTTCTCACCTGAACCAACCTCATGTGTCTCCTCTATCCTGTTTCTGGTCCAGAGCCTGCGGACAGTGTTACTGTCCAGCGACGCAGCAACAGTAACAAAGAATAAGGACGCTCAGTCCGTAATCTACCATCCCGAACACAAGCTACACTGATTGAACCCTGTCTACCTCCAACGTTAGAAGACACTACACAAGACACAGCAAATCTTAGACTCTCTGAAGCACCTCAGATCTGGGGCCGTTGTCACCTGTTCCACCAATCTTCCGGAAGACACTTTGGAGACTAGATCGGTAGTCAACAAACTCTAGCCATGCCAGGGAACAGCGAGAAAGAGCATGTCCGTGTGGCTCTGCACACCAAGGACGGCGCCCACGAGTACTTTATTGTTGCCTACCCAGAGGCACTGCAGAAGTTTCGCAAGGATCAGGGCTCTGTACCCCTAGTGGATGTCGTGGAAGCCTATCACATCTTTCGAGGAACTGGGAAGGGACAGCCCGATCAAGCTGGAAGAGCTGAGGTTACTGGCGCATTGGAGGTGGAGAGCGTGGATGATGCCATCAAGAAGATTGCCTTAGAGGGAGAGATCAAGAGCACAGTCAACTGGAGAGCACCAAAGCTGAAGGAGTGGTACTAAGTTCTGTTATCGTTTGTATCTTATCCCCGCGGAGACATTAGAGAAACAAAAGAGACAAGTAAAGGCTAGCGGGTGTGCTGCATATTAGAGGAGAACGAAGACGTTGTACGCTAGAGCTGCAAACTTTTCAGAGTAATGGATTCCTTTTACTATGAGTTATAGTAGAGCTCTTCTCTTTATAATAAACTACGACGAAGGGTATGCTAGCACTTCAATGTTGCTTTTTGATCATTATCAGTAAACCTCAGCCTTTGCCTCCTTCCTCTCCAGAACTATGCTTTTGGTGGATATCTTCTACATTCGTCGATCTTTGAGTTGGATGGCCTTGTGTTTCCTCAGAGTACACGAACACAAAAGCTATTGTCCTGGCGCTCCGGTAGCTAGGGCTCTGATCCTAGTGATATGAAAGGGCCCATGGGACTTGATACTCCCTTGAGAATGCAGAAAATCAAGATGCAGTGCTGAGCTAGTAATATACAGCCATTGATCTGGACCGAACGAGACTACGAATCGGCGAAAGAAATGGCAAAGAGTTAGTGGCAGCTTTAGGATAGCAGCTTCTTGAGACATAGAAACAGTCACACCCGCAGAAAGATATCGAGTACAGCCAACCTAATGACCCACTAAAGGACAAAAAGTGGGAAAGACACATCTAAAGACAGCCCAGGATGAAGTGGCATAGGTAGTTTGAGGATCCAGATGCAAAGGAGCTTTTCTCGTCTACCTACATCCATCGGGCCATTTAAGCCTTTCTTTGTCCACTGTTAGCAGCTTCAGTTGCTTCGTCCTGCCATCTATCACTGTAACTGCCGAGTGTTCGAAGTCTGTGAGGTAAATGTTCCCTTCATCATCAATGGTGATTCCGTCGCTGGCAGTCTTCTTTGAAACAAGCTCTACGGCAGCGCTAATATCCTTCTCTTCTTTATGCTCATCATTTAGAAACTCCGTGGAAATACGGTAGAGCGATGTACCCGTCACGGCACCATAGTAAAGATACTCTCCCTTCCGATCGAGAGCTATTGAGTCCACGTTAATCTTCAAGGGAAGAAGTGAGCCCAGATAGAGGGGAGAGCCCTCTACTAGGTGGTAGAAGTTCTCGAAGCGCATTGAGGGATGGGTAGGGAGTCTTACCCAGGACTTTTGTCTCTCTACGTCGAAAACTATTAGGCCTGGAGCGTTGAGGACGATGCTCGTGTCCGCAATGTAGATAAACCGTGCATCAGGGCTGATGGCAAAGTCATTTAACATAGACCCCATTCCCGCTACGTCCTTCGGAAAAATGTACTTCAGAATGACCTTCTCTTCTCCGCTGCCATCTAGTTGGAAGGCAGTGAGAGAAGGCCGTCCAGAGAACCCAAACGATTCGTAATCCAGTAGCCATAACCTGTTCTTAGAGTCGATGCGGAGGGAAAGGACCGTGGATATATTTGCTTGGTAGGGAAGAGAGGGAAATGCTCGATATTTTTGCTCTTTCGGCAGCCATTCCGCTATCTTCACGCCATGACCATCGTCCCTGTATTGAGGATGGAAGTTAAAGAAGATCCTACCCCTAGCAGAGACAGCGATATTGCCCGAGGGGATTGGCAAGGTTGCCACCGTCTCTAGGCCCTGTTAAATAGATACACGCAGAGACGAACAGAGGTATAAACATAAATGTATGCGTCAAGGGCAAGGTGGCGAAGGTATTGATGCTGTAGCAGCTAGCACAACTTTGAACCCGAATTTTATGTGCCGCAATATAATCTTGGAGTAAGTGGGCAAGCCACGAGAGAAGAAAAAGGATCAAACATTGATAGCACCAGGGGTGTGGACGACAGTCTCGTTAGCATGTGTCAACAGCAATCAGAGAAGGCCCATTGGAAGCTGCACTTACGGTTGGGTTTATTGGCTGCAGCCCTTCAATCAGGTTCGGGAAAGGTGACCCTCCTGAGAAGCGTACATAAGCAATAGTGCACACGGTTAGGAAGGTTACCAATACCATCAGAAGGAGGCCTGCCACCAGCTGTAATAGCAGTGGAAGTCCTCGTCGTGGCGCGGATTGTTGTTGCGGTTTGTAGCCCTTTGCGGCAGGCAGCGCGGGTGCCGCTGCTGCATGCTTGGTGGATCCCCGTTGTCTTAGACCTTCTCGAGAGTCCATCCCTTCAGTCTAGGTAGCTTCAAAGGGACTTGTCGTCCTAAACACTATTTCTCCACTCTTTTTCTCCTATTTATCGGTCTCCTTGTGGCCTTCAACTGCCCGGCTTCATCTGCTAAGTATCCATCCATCCATGCAGCCAAAGAGCTTGTTACTGTGTGCTGTCGGAGAGTGAAAAGAAAAAGAAACTCAAAGATCTCAACACCCGCCAACTGGATTCTGATGTGAGCCGGGTAGGTAAAGTGGGTAACGCGGGTTGTTTCAGGCGTCCAGCTGGGACAAGTAAGCGAATGATTTGATTGGTTGTTGACGAGGAGCTTGACGAAATTGGCCAATCAGAGTGAGCTTTAGGGGACAGGAGCATTCTAGGGTTATAAAGGTCATATTATCCTTCGCTAGTGATAACTAGTCGAATAGTCTACTTTTTAGTTCTTCATAGTGTTGAACTGCAGATTGCTTTGCAGAGACTTAAGCAAATCTGCAGATTTCTTCGATGTCCATTTTTCTATGTCAGATTTGCAAGGATCTGAGAAGACGGGCGTTAGAGTTCTGTAACTACGAGTATCTTGGCGCGCAGCATCGTGATATTTAATCACTGGGACAGCGGACGTCGCAATAGGACCTCGTTTAGGCGTACAGAAGGCTTCACCTCGCAAGCTTAAGGTGTACCATCGTGATGGTAAGGGACTGTGGGCAACGTGATTCTTTAGTCCGGTACCGCTTTGCTAAGAGTACTTGTCCATATCCTCAGCCAGCTTATCACTCCTCCTTCAACGAGCTGGCCGGGGTCAGACAGGCCTGTGGGTGCGCGATTCTACCACTCAAGACGACGCTCCGAGGCCCAGCCCCTCTCCTCCCCCAAGGTTTGTCCTTCCAAGGTTATCTATCTGCCAACACGCGCTCACTAAAGGGCACTTCACAGACCAAGCCGACATTATAGACGAAGTTCTTGAGTTATTTAGGGCCAACATTCTCTTTAGTAACTTTGAGATCAAGGGTGCAGCAGATCGCACTTTGGTCTACGGCACACTCTACACTCATCAGGTCTCAACGTTCGTCAAAAACTCGCCTTTGCACTTTTTTCAACTGCATTGTACCACGATCTTTCTCCGGCAATTGCTTTGCAGTTGTATTTTGCTCCTTTGTTGTAGGCCTGACAGCGTCTTGTGGCTCACCACTAGTCTTCATTTCTTGCAGTGCTTGAAGAGGCTGGAGAAAGCTCCAACGAAGAAGGAAGGTAGCCAACGGAGCCCCCTAATGCTTTAGCAACCTTCTCTTTATCGCTCTCCTTCCTTGTCTTGCTTCAAAGTTCTTCTAAGTCTCTGCATACTATGTCCTCTAATAGTTAACGGTATGTCCTCTAATAGTTAACGGCTGAATAGGTCTTCGAGTCTTATCCGTCCTAGCGGCAGAGCAATTCGCTCTCCCAGGTGATCCTGCATTCCCAATCAATGGCATGATTCCTGAGGCAAAGTCTTCTGAGGAAAGAGGTAACAGACCATCATTGCTAGCCAGCACTGCCATCTCTGTCTTGACGTTCTCTTATTCAATCCAGCTCGTCTGTCTTCAGCTTGATGTCAGTTCTCTTTCTCCACCATTCGGTCGTCAACTTTTATCTCTAGGTATATGTCTCTTATTGCCCTTGTTTCGTTTCTGCAATATTAGAGACACTCCGAAGCTATCTGAAGCAGTTCCGTGAGGAGTTGGGTCGGCGCCTGGTGGAGCGTGTGTTTACTTCCGAAGATAGCCGGAGCAAGTGGTGGATGTTCTTTGCCAAGCGGAAGTTTCTGAACAAGGAGCTCCGTTAGAAGACGAAGTTTACAAAGCCTCTAGCTCTCCCGGTTCACCTCTTTTAGTGGGAGTTCCGGGCTCATATCACTTGCTCCCTGCTGCTGTTCGCTTGCTAGTATCCCGCTCCTTGTTACCCTCATCCTTACTACCTCATACATGCCTCCCTTTCCTGCTGTTTATGTAGCCTTCTATCTACGTTCTCTTTCCGCTCGCAGAGGGTAAATGGATGAAGCCAAAAGTATGACATAAGCTACGGGTGAAAATCATTTCTATTATGCCCTAGGACGCTCTCGCCATCCGTTACCAAGTCACTCATCACTATGATGAGTCGTCTTGGACACGTAAAAGCTCTGCAGGAAGCAGATGGCATTTCTGGCTTACTTCTTCCCTGTCTCGCCGTCTTTTATATGTTCTAAAGTCCGCGTCAGTCCTGTGTCTCCCGTAAATCCTCGGACTCCCCCTTTTATGATACATCTTGTACGAGGACTGGTGTATATATAGCCTAGCCAGATCAAGACTGTGAAGATGAAGAGAGGAGACTAGGCACGAGGGTGGTGAGAAGGACGTGAGGGTGATTATCAGTGGGGAAGAGAGAGACTTGTGCTTGAAAGACTTCGTTGAGAAGCTTGCCCTACAGGACACCAGGCCCGAAGCACATCGCCAAGCAGCTGTTGACTTCATGTAGGGACAAGATTGTGAGGTACGAAGAGTAACAGCAGAAGGATGCCATAAAGAGAGAACGCAAAGCCTCTAAGTGGAAAGGAAGGTTTCAACTGGAGCGGGACAGCAGACCGATTGGCGGGATGGAGGAGGCATCAAGGCAGTGAGAGCAATGCGAACTCCAATACAAAGCAAGACGGAAGGAGGGAAACCGATGAGACAGTCCACATCATTGAGTGAAGCGAAGAGAACCAAAACAAGAGAGACGAGTTGCCTGGACAAGGGAAAGAAAGAGGGAGAGAGAAGATGAACAGGAGAGAGAGAGAGAGAGTTGAAAGAAAGGAGAAACTGAGAACAAAGACAACACGAACGAGCCGTTACATGCCCAGCCGACCCAAGATTATACGAAAGCATCCAGAGCTATCGAGTATAAAATATCTATCCACTAGATCAATCGTCAGCTATCCGAATACTACAAGAAGTGATGATATAGAGTAGGCCATATCACTAGGTTACCGAGACTAGCAATAGCACCAAGGAGACACCGAACTTGACCTCTTTTGTGCCGGCTATCCCGATGTTTACCGAAGAGCCATACTGGCAAGGACACCGTGGGACAAGAGAAAGAGAGGGCGAATGGCAGCGTCTGTCCTCCTTGACAGAGGACAGAAGACGGCGAGGGAAACGAGGAGAGAGAGAGAGAAAGGGAGGGTGAGAGAGAGAGAGAGAAAGAGAGAGAGAGGGTGAGAGACAGAGAGAGAGGGAGGGTATGAGAGAGAGAGGGAGAGAGGGTGTGAGAGAGAGAGAGAGACAGAGAGACAGAGAGACAGAGAGAGAGAGAGAGAGACAGAGAGAGAGAGAGGTTTACAGAGAGAGGGGAGGTAAGCTAGAAAGACCATGAGGTGAGGCACCTCGAGGATTGCTCAAGGGAATGCAAAAGGGCCCTGTGGGAAGAGACTAGAACACCGTGTGGCTTGTCAGAGGGCCAAGTGGGTTAAGTTGGCTGAGAGGGAGAGGGGCCGATATCTACAGGCAGCCCAGACGACGAGAAAGAGATGATTGGCCTGGGCGACCATCGAAGGTCTTCCACGCGCTTTATAGGCTCATAAGCAGACGACAGCGAAAGTGAGCGACCGAGGGCCAGAGACCCAAAGAAAGAGAAAGACGGAGACTAGGAAACGTAGGGACAGAGAGCCCAACACGCTGGAGCTTGAAGCAAAGTCGCAGAAGGAGAAAGCTAGTTCTTCGCAAGGCAGCGCCATGGAGAGAGTGGCGTCGACTATAATCTGTCTAAGACGTTAAGGCTCGCAAAGAGAACAAGCTCCTGCTGTCCTCCATCTTGCTTCTCCATCTCGTCTCGCCCATCTTAAGATCCTCATCTCCATCTCATTCACACCTCTCCCTCATCGGCCCTTGTCTCTCTTCCTTCTCATCTTCTCTCTTCCTTTCTCTCTCCCTTGAGCTCTCTCTCTCTCTCTCTCTATTTGTCTATCTATCTCTATCTTCCTTCCTCCCAACCCTTGCTTGACAATTCCCCCTTGAGTGGCTACTTCTCCCCTTCATTTCTTGCGGTGCCAACCACCACTGCCCCGCCCCGCCTGCGGGCCATAGGATGCCGTCTCTCCATGGACTAGAAGGGAAGAAATCGTGGGAACAGCAAAAGAGACGTAAGTGCTATTAGGCTTTACTGCTACCTCTCGCTTCCGGTCGGTTCTGGCTTTAGGCTCAACTGCTTTTGCCTTCCAACACGGCAAAGACAGGCTTTTACTTTCAGTGAATCTTCGACCGGTGTCCTCTTTGCTCTTTTTCCTTCTGCCTTTTTCCTCTACCCTTTTGCTTTCTTTCCGAATTGATCCCCTGCCTCTCTCTCTCTCCCTCTCTCTCTCTCTCTCTGCTCTTTTCCTGATGTCTAAGAAACTCTCGTTTGTCTCCTTGATACCGTGCCCATATTGGACAGATGTCAGACCGCCTTCTAGAGCTGAGAGTGTTTGCCTCTCTTCGGACAGTTCTTCCTCCTCCCTCCGTCCGTCTTCCCCGTCTCTCTCTCCCATCCCACAAGTCCGCCCTCTAGACCCTCTGGATAAAGGAAAGAGACATTACCCTCCGAAGGCAAAGGCCAAAGAGCTTGCTTACTCTCCCTCCATCAGAGTGCTCAGCCCGCCAGTGTGAGTCCCTGACCAAAATCGC
>FLMG01003447.1:1348-14354 GCA_900088475.1 Hyphochytrium catenoides | reverse complement strand
TCTCTGTCTCTCTCTCTCTCTGTCTCTCTCTGTCTCTCTCTGTCTCTCTCTCTCTCTGTCTCTCTCTCTCTCTTATCTAACTAGCTAGTCTGCGTTTTGACTTCGTATCTACGCTAAGACACGTCTGCTCTCCCTCGACCACAACTTCTTTACTTTACCTAAGGCCCGTCCTCTCTTGATGCTAACGCTCAGCTATACTTTCTTTCTCTCTCTGTATTCTCTCCCTTTCATCTCTCTCTCTCTCTCTCTCTCTCTCTCTGGCGGCCGGGGCGCGCCCTTACTTCCGTTGCATTCTTCGTATCTGTCTGCACTTCAAGCGCCAGAAAGAGGAAGCCCAGCGATCTCATCGTCTTCTGCAAGTTGAGCTAGGGGAGCTAAGAGAAAGGCTCCGAAGGGCAGAGGAGCGGCAAGCACAAGTAGGGCAAGAAGAGGAAAAGAAGAGGACAGATGTGAAAGAAAATGTTAGTTTACGCTTGATCTGCCCTTGTGCCTCTCTTCTCCTAACTCTCTTTGCCCTTCCCTGACTGCTTAGAGTGCCGACCAAGCAGCTGAGATTCACAATCTTCAAAAACAGCTAGAAGAGGAACAACGTAGCCTTACTGCGGTCGGAACTACGTTCTCGCTCCTTTCCCTCCGTTGCTGTCGCGCTCTCTCTCTCTCTCTCTCCTCTCTCCCGCTGCCTCTCTCTCCTCTCTCTCGCTGTCTCTCTCTCCTCTCTCTCACTGTCTCTCTCTCCTCTCTCTCGCTATCTCTCTCTCCCTCTCTTTCTCAAAACTTCATTCTTTCGCGCGTTTTTTTCTCGCCGTCTCTGTCTCTCTTGCCATCTCGAGGGGTTTGGTCTTACTCCTAATACTTTTGCCCTCTCTTCTCACTCATCCTTTTCGTTCCTTTTTTCTTGTCTGTACAGCTCGATTGCTGGGAGTTCTTACTCTTACTTGTCTTCCTTTGAATATTAGGTCAAATCGTTGCTTCAGCAGAAGGAACGAGAGCTTCTTGAGGTGAGCGAGACGCAAGGGCATACCAAATTAGGACAAAGAAGTAAGAGGGTCAGGGAGAAAAGACTTCAATAAGAAGATAAAACTTGGAAGAGCCAAGTGCAGAGAATAATTAAGGCATCATTTAGGGAGAAAGAGGGGGTTGGTTAACTAACGCCAAGGCGCAGGCAAAGGAGAAGTGGAGAAAGCTCTCCGAGGAGAAAGAAAGACTGAGAGAAGAGCTGAAGGAAGAAGAGAGCAGATCCAGGACAGTGAAGGAGGAGGTACTTGTGCTCCGAGTAAAGAATCAGACCTTGCAGAAGAAGCTGACTGAAGAGAGGGGATTAAAGGAGGAAAAAAGAGATGGAGAGACCAGTCTCTCTCTCTTCACAACCTCCCGCAAACGGCCTCCAACGCCTAAGCCTCCAGCGGCCTCTCTTCCTGCTGACAGCGACAAAGAGGAGAAACGTGCACTCTCTCTTTCCCCTGTTCCGTCTCCCTCTGCTGGTAACGACGCCAAAAGGCAAAAGCCTAATGCCGAGGCCCAAGCTGGGAGAAAGAGAGCGAAAGTTGCCTCCGTCGGCCCAGACAAGTCCATCTCTACGCCGCAAACTGTCACTACAGAAAAGTTGAGGGAGGAGGAAGAAAAGGCAGGAGGAGGAGAACGCGTCCAAGATTTTCTTCGGCGGACCTTCACGTCGCTAAAGCTTCTTAAGAAAGGTGCTTTACATCCTGTCTTTTGGGCCTTCCCTCCTCATCCGTCCTATTCTGCTCCCAGCCGATCTTCGCTCACTCGATTTCCCTCTCTGCTATCCGAACTTGGGCAAGGGCGAAACTTCCTTCAATGGCTTAGTATCTTGTCCGCCGTTTCCGCGACTAGGTCCTCTAACTCTTATCATGCTAGCGTGAGGATCCCCTAATTTACTATTTTGCCTCTCTTTGGGCCACTACCTTGCAACAGGGGCTGACCGCGAAGCTCACGCTTTGGCCTCCTCGGTGTTTCTTAGTAAGGCCAGCAAAGCCACCACTCTCACTTCTCTCTGTCGATTTCTTGCTGAGGAAGCGCAGAGTTTCTTCCTTCCACGCTCTTTATCTCTTCTCAGCGGGACAGAGGAATTGTCCGTGGACGACCTGGCTCGTATCTTGGAGGAATGCAGGGTAAGGTAGTGCAGAGCAGCAGTAATGGCAGAGATAGACGGCGCGAGGTTGCATTGGAGTAGGGCCCGAGATGGTAGTAGCTGGGAAGCACGGAGGGGCGATAGGTGGGGCGCATCAATACGGGTGGAGAGGAAGAGACGATTGGAGGGAGAAGTAAGAAATATTTATGGAGAAGACAGGCAGAGGAACAGTGAAAAGCGATAGGGGGAGAGAAAGCACGAAAAAGAGGGAACGAAGAAGAATGAAAGCTAGACCGTAAATGCGCAGACTTCTTTTAACGGTGTTTTGCCAACATGTCCCCTTTCTTTCGGTGCACTAGGTCAAATTATGGCCCTTCGTCTCCTTTGTTCGTGTGCTAGCGGAGCAGTCCCAGAAACCGTTCTCCTACTTTGCCGATTTCTTTTCCTTGCTAACACAGCAGCTTCTGCTTCCTCCTCCTTCCCCTGTTTCTCCGTCATCGTCCTCCTCTTCCTCCGAATCAGAGGGGTCAGAGCTGCCCGGTCTGGTTCTTACTCTTCTGCACACGTCTCTATCCAAGGAGCTAGGAGTGAGAGGTGGAGGGGGTAGAGGAAGGAGCAGGGTTCTCCTCTTTGATATTCTTCGTCATCGCGAGTTTATTGAGTTCCTTTGGATTGCAGGGCTTGTGGATACCTGGCCCGCTGTGCTGCGACACACAGAGCAGGACCCTCTGGTTGTCTCTACTGAAAATGACGGTGAGAACAGTGCGGAAGGAGGGCCATCACCTAGTCCTGGGACTTGGTTATCTCTGATGCCGCTGACATTACTGAAGCTGGTACGTATTCGGTTAGTTGTGATAAGCTTCTCTCTTCGTGAGCTACTCTTTCATTGATGACCTTTCCATCATCGCTTCTCTCTCCTGGGTATAGTTTTACCATTTTTCTCTCTCTTATTGACTCTTGACTATGTGTGATGTATGACTCTCTGTCTCGTTCAAGCTCCCTCTCAAATATACCTTAACCTTGTTTGTCCCCTTCTATTTGACTTCTTTTGAGACTTGTCGAGGTAAATTCCTTGTCTGCTGACTTTTTGGCCAACCCGGGTCTACTACCTTCTTCTATCCTCTCCTCCTTGCTTCCTTTTCCCGATCACCAGCTGGAACTCTCCTCTAAGGCGGCCGAAGGCGTGGACTTGGTGGCTCTTAAGCATATTCTTAGGCTAGGGGCATCCTCTCCATCTCCATCTCGGTCGGCTGAAGCCCTTGCCCTCGAAGCCTTACAGAGCTGCACCATCGCTGAGATGACGAAAGAGAGAAAAGGCACTCAGGAGCTAAGCTTGACCTGGGGACGTCTCTCGGCGGTGGAGTTTGCAGCGTTGAAGTCATTGGAGCTAATATCTTCCCTGCAGGTCCGGTACTAGGAAAACGTTCAACTTTTCTCTCTCCATGACCTCGTCTTTCATTGTTCGCTGGTCATGGGCTTTCCGTAAGCGATCTCGGTCGGCTCCTCTCCTACGTGCTACTGCGACTGTGTTTGTCATTGTCCTTATTCCTTTGTATTGCATTAGGGCTTCTGCCTCTGAACTCGAAGCGTTTCTTCTGGTCAGCCGTACTTCTTAACCTCCCTGCTTTTGACGATGTTTTCCCTTGTTCTCATTATTTGCGCACGGTTTCTTTACCTTCTTACTCCATTTCTCTGTCCCCGGATCGTGATTAGGGTTGGCGCTGGGCGTTTAAGGTCCTTGTGATGCCCAAAGTGTGGCCGCACATTGAGACCACTCTGAAGGAGAGGAAAGCTCCGGTCTTTCCTTTGTTAAGACTTGCTGGTAGGGGCGTCCTCCTTATTGTAGATCCACACAGGCTTCCTCGCTCGTCCACTGACGCCTGTTGCCTTTCTATCTCAGCTAAGACCTCCACTTAACCCCGATGATCCTACGTCACTCTCCCCTAGGCATCCTCGGACGGAATCTCAGAGGGTTCTCCAGCGCGGATGAGGCCATTAGTCAGTGGCTAGCGGACTTTAGAACTACTTTGAAGGACGCGTTAGGTTAGATCCTTGTTCCCTCTCTCTCCTATAGTCTTTCTGCATTCACGACCCTTCGACCTCACTCCCGATGTTGCCTCCTAATCCATGACAGGGAGTGATACATCACCCTCTCTTACTGCAGATGAATGGTCGCAGGTGGGATTATGCTGTTTCTCTGCTTTTCTGGCTTTGGATAACAGATACCATCTGTAGAATCCACACTCTGGCCTTGCTCTGCACCTATCGATCCTCTAGACTTTCTCCTAGAACAAGAGTCCATCTGCTCTGAGTCCATCTGTTTTGGAGCTGAGCTGTAATGTGGCGGTCATTCGTGCCTCTCATCTCCAAGTCCCTGACAGACTGTCTCGTTGCGGCCCCTTCCTTATAGGTGCAGCTTGTTATTGCTGACACGCTGCTAGACCTAAGTAAAGATAAGGGACTGGAAGGGGGAGACGGAACGGAGATGGAGACGGCGCTTGCAGTGGTGAGGTGGCTGCAGCAGTTACCTTGGGAGCTCAAACTGAAGGTGCCATCCAGAACTCTGCGAAGAGTGCAGGTAGGAGTAACTAATAAAACTGCAGATGCAAAAGATACGAACTGTGGATGTCTCTCCTTGGCAGTGGGGAGGGGATCGACAGAGATAGGAAGGCAAAAGAAGAGGGCAGGTGGCAAGGGCAAGGCCACTACACAGGAATCTGGCGCAAGCTATTGAGTTGGCTTGTGTCTGAATCCCCCTCCTCCGTCTTCTCCTGGTCCCCAGATAATGCTCACGCAGGCAGGGCTTGCTGACAATGCTACCGCTGATGTTTGATCTCCCGCAAGTTGACTATGGAGGCTGTCTAAGACCCTTTACGACTGTTCACTTCCACATACGTTAGATCCCAGCAGATAGCTACAGGATCGAGCCCACCTATTTATATACATCGGACACTGGTGTCCGTCCTCCCTCCTTACAACCCAGGAGAGGAGGCAAAGACAGGAGAAGTAGAGATCGGGTTAAAAGGGTCTTACATTATAGAATAACTTAAGCTTTTGTTTGAAACGATGCGCCTAACTCCTCTGACTTTGTGTCCCGAAGCAAAAACTCCTGGAGGACAAAGAATAAGATAAACTTAGCATCTGTGCAATGGGGAAAGACAGCCCTCTTCTCTTCCTACTCACACGTTCCAACCTGCAGTCTCCGCCATGTACAGTGTCCACTGAGTACTGATAGAAATAACCCGTGGCTGTGACCACCTACAGAGCGGGCACGTGTTGACCCAGAGCTTGTGTCAGAAAGAGAACCAGAGGAGTGTTCCCTAAAGACATGAGTGCAAAAGCCGAGAAGACGTGTCAGACAGGTTGCGTACCAGTAGCTTGGCAATAGGATCGGACGGTGTAGGACCGTGAATCGCGCAGAGAACTGGAACATTAGACACTCTAAGTCGTGCCTGACGGAAGAAACCACAGCGCAAGAGGCGTATTGTTAAGCCTAAAATGATTAGAACTGGGAGAGAGAAGATTATAGCTAAACGTAATAAGCAGTGCTTTGACAAGCGTCAAGAAACTAGCAGATAATACGGTGATGAAGAAAAAGAGAGAGAGAAAAGGCTGAATGAGAAAGCCGCCCGGCATGCAAGATGGATAGATTTAGCGATGGAATGCAGACCAGAATTTGAGAGGGAGATGAATGAGCTCGATTGCCCCAATATAGATAGAAAGCATAGGCTATACCGAGGCGAAGAAACGAGTAGAGTCCACGATGTCCTTCATCAGTTTAGGGAGATACATGCCAACCTACAAGGTGGACAGCTTAATACAGGGAGGACCTCCACGGAGAATCACACAGAATAGCGAGAGAGTTAGACAGAGAGAGAAGAAAGCAGGAAGTAAAATAGGAGCAGGAGAGCGTCGCGTCATCAAGCGCAAAGCCAACAATAATCTTTAAGGATCTCGACCCGGAATGAAAAAACAAAGAATAGATCCTCAGCAGGAGAATCCGATCGAAGTTGATTCTCTCTCTTCCCGGCGCTCTCTCGCTCTTGTTCCCTGTCTCTCAGCTATTGAGAGGAGATGGACCCAAAAGCAAGTGGCAGAGTAAAAATAGACCTCAAACAGGAGAACTCTGCTCTAGGTTGATCTACTCTCTCTCTGGGTCTGGATCTCTCTCTTTCTGCTCCCGTCTCTTTCTCTTTTTCTCTCCCTCTCGCTCTCTCTCTCCCTCTCGTTCTCTCTCTCTCTCTCTTCTCTCTCTCTCTCTTCTCTCCTTCGCCCTACCCTTCCTTGCATCTCAGTACGGCAATCTTACAGCGCTCTTCTCCTCAGTGTCCTCCGCAGTGGCGTCAACCATTGAGAAAACGTGAATGGTGCCATTCTCGCTGCTGACAGCGAGGAGTGTCTTCAGCGAGTTGAAGGCGAGACAAAATATTCTGCAAGGATAGGTCCCCCGTCTGAATGTCGCCACTTTCTTTCCCTGGGGAACTGAGAAGACTCTGATGACTGTGCCCTTGAGGTAAAGGAGACAGAGAGGGAAAAGAGTCCGTCATAATGCACCATCCGCTCAGGAGATATATGAGAAGAAGGAAGGAATGCAGCAGCAACGCGCACCCAGAAGGAGACATGTTCTATGGAGAGAGCCTTGAATCTTTTATGCAGGAAGAACAAGCAAAGAGAAGGAAAACAGCAAATAATTGCTGTCGTCAGCGTTTGCAAGGTGAGAAGGAAGGGGAAAGAGAACAGAAAGAAAGGGCAGACTGGAGGAGAGATTGACCATAGAGCTGGATGGCGCCCCAAGTGAAGGGGACAGCGTGGAAGTAGCAGTTGCAAAGTGAAGACGAGGAAGAGAATGGCAGAGGAATGAGAAGAACCAGAGGAAGGCATAACGCCAAGGTGAGGCAACTTCCTGGCGATCTCACAGTTTCAGAGGCGGTTGCGAGGAGCGTTCCATCTGCACTAAAGGCGATACACGCCGGGGCGGACTTGTGGACCGTGATGGCGTTCATAACGTGCAGGTTGTTAGCATCGTAAAGCAAAATCTCTCCTGCGCACATACAACACGGAGATTAGTCCACTGACCATGAGGAAGCTAGAGCAACAACAGTAGCTCACGCGTTCTAGCCCCTAAAGCTAGAAAGGCGGAGATTTCCTGGGCCAAAAACCAGAGCCAAGGTCTTTGAAAGCGCTCTGGATGATAGTGTTCTTACCTGGACTGGCACCAGTCGGAAAGGCCAAAAACCCATTCTCGTCGTGTGGAGACAGAGCGCAAACACCTTTTCGAGGGAAAAGGGACGATTAGACTGGACAAAATATCTTATTTGATGAGACGGAAGTGAGGCCAAGAGGAGAAGCAAAGACAGAGAAATGACGGCAGGAGCGTGAGAACAGAGTATCGCGAGACGAGATTAACAGAACAAGCAGTGAACAAGTGAAGTCGGCAGCTACCTCTAGGATTGGGACCGGTCTCGAGGGTGGAGAGGATTTGCAGGGTGTTAAGATCGAAGATGTGGACGGTCTTCTCCAGCACCACGACCACTCTTGAGTAAGGGGATATAGCGGAAGTTAGGGAACCAGGCAAAGAGAGCTTGGACTAGACAAAAGAAAAGGTGCTGTGTGGTAGGCACTAGCAGGGGAGAGACAATGTGTGAGACTGCAGTGAAAAGGAGAGAAAGGTCTCCCATTCAGCGATGTATGGCATCCACAGGAGTAAGCAGATAAGGCTAGAGAGAGAGAGAAGAGTTTGGGAGCACCTCTGCTTGTTGAGTCGGACCGCCAGTACTGCTGTTAAGAAGTTTAGGTCGCAGATCCCAACCCCAGTCTTTGTATTCCAGAGTCGGAGCCTGCGAGGGGAGAAGGCAGGCTGACAGAAAAGTCAGCGGTAGCGGTGACAAGGACCAAAGACAATCACCAACGGTGACCAGACAACGAGGAAAGAATCGACCATTCATGTGAGAACGGTTTCTACCACCGGCACTGCTTGCCTTGCCCGACTCTTACTTCGTACGTATCGAAGGGAGTGGTACGTGAGCAGACCGCAGAAGCAGTCAAATGGCAGTTGAAGAAAGGAAGCGGATAGGGCGAGGGAAAAAAAGAATTGAGAGGTTAAGGACTAGTAAGCGACGCAATGCGGGGAGCAGACCTGATCCCCTGCTCCCACTAGCGCTATGAGTGAGGTAGAAAAGAGCATCTCGATGATGCCGATGCCTCCTTCCAGCGTCTCTAAGAACTGCCCAAAGGGCTCGCACTTGTAGATGCTGTGGCCGTGACGCGTCCCCACGCTAATGCACCTGGAGGGGAGTTGCATTTTAGATAACGGCCAACATAGATTGAAAGACTAGTAATGGCCCGCGGACTGAAGTGCAAAGCTGCGCTGAGTTCGAATCGGTATGAAAGACATCCGCTGGTATAGAGAGAGGATTAAGGGGCAGGGGCATGTAGACGGTCATCCGCGTAGCTGAAAAGTTCTTAGAAAGAGGACCCGTGGTACTCAAACTCCTTACGTGGCATCTTGATTGAAGTTGACATAGAGAATATCGTGCTCGGGGTCATCATTGTGTACGCCTGGATAAGTCATTCTCTCCTTCTTCAGCTTCTCCCGAGAAAGGGTCTGGCTACGCGCATGAACGCAGTTATGGAGCGATCCAGGCTTCTCTTCGCGTTCTCTCCGCAACTGTTCAAGCTAGTTGCTGTATGGGGGATTTCTTTAAAGTACTTCCGCTCTACTAGAGAATGGGGCCGCTTGCTCGCTGCTCTGCTTCCGCTATGCGGCAGTCCACCTCCTAGATCATTTTTCGCTGGGCCAAACCTATTCGCTAAGATGTTTGGAAACAAGCTTCTGATGCCAGCTTAGAGCAGGCTCTTACAGCGCGTTCGTACCATGGGTCGTCCGTGCAGGCTGCGGAAAGGGGGGGTGTGGGTCCAGCAATCAACGCCCCCTCAAAAGAGTTAAGACGGGTGCTGCCAGAGCCAATAGCAATATATTGAGACTCGAGACGGAGCTTGAGAGCTCGGTCAGGCGATGACAGAGCTCAAGTGCGTTCGGGTCATTGAGATTCTGAGACACGAAAGTCTGTGTTTTTTGTTCGCGTCAATCTTCAAGATGAGGACCGAATTTAGCCATAACGGAAGGACACCAAAGCACCCGACATGACTGTCTAGAAGGAAGCCAATAGAAACTAACATCTCGACAGCCGACGTTTTATGGCTTGCGGCGTCCAGGCTCATTCTCTGACTGTGGCCTCGTGGTTCTCGCATTTAGACCCTATTTTCGGAGGCAAGCTTCGGGAATAGTACCAAGCCGCTTCTCATTGCCAAGATAAACTAGTAAACGATTACTGGTCACTTTAGTTTACCTATTGATTCATAAAGAAGGACTCTGATAACTACAGTTAAATCAAACTCCAGAAAAGCCGAAGTGTCTTAGATCTTAGATCTTTCTCATGTCCCTTATCGAGAGAGGAGACTCATGAATATGGTCAAGAAGATAGGCATTGACTTCAAGTCGGCCTCTATAGACAGAAGACTGAGATCGCACTTGTTTTGTCCTGGCTCTGTCTCTTCCTTGAGTGCACTTCCTCAGCACGTCAGCACCCGCCGCCGATGAGTGCCTTTCGACGGCGTGCAGCAGACGAGAGGTGAAGATCCACAGGCTCAAGAAAGGTTGGCTGGCGGAAGGAATCTGTCATTGTTTGGCACAGGGAAGCTTGGAGGTCCCAGCGTCCCTCAAGGGCAAAGAAGCTCGCTTGAAAGAAGCTCATTTGGAAAGGATAATAGGTGTGCTACTCAGTATAAACACTGAACGGAAGAGATGGCTGCATCTTTTCTTCTAAAGAGGAATAGCCTCTGCGGCTTGGGCAGACTTGCATCGGCTCAGCGGCCCATTCTGGCTGCTCGCCAAATGAGCACGCTCTCGGAGCTTGGCCTGGATAAGCTTGGGATCAAAAATGATAAGGCAAAGGTGTTCCGCAATCTCTCCTACGATGAGATTGCCGAGCATGAGAAGAAGAACAAGGAGGGTACTTTCGTTGCCAATGACACCTTCGCAGTCGACACTGGCAAGTTCACTGGTAGATCTCCCAAGGACAAGTACTTCGTTAAGCAGGCTCCGTCCGACAAAAACATCTGGTGGGGAGAGGTGAACAAGCCTATGAAGTCTGAAACCTTTGACAAGCTGTACAAGAAATGCACGGAGCACTATAGCACCAAGGCAGACAAGATCTACGTCTTCGATGGCTATTGCGGTGCCAGTGCTGCAGGTCCGAAACGCGTGCGGTTTGTCACGGAGCTGGCCTGGCAGCACCACTTCGTCACGAACATGTTTATTAGACCTAAGACGAAGGCCGAGATCGAGAACTTTGAGCCTGATTTCACTATCATCAACGCCTGCAAGGTGACCCATCCAGATTATCAGAAAGACGGGATGAACTCTGAGGTGTTTGTGAGCTTCAATATTGAGAAAGACGTTGCCATCATAGGCGGTACCTACTACGGCGGAGAAATGAAGAAAGGCATCTTCTCAATGATGAATTACTGGCTCCCTCTCGAGGGTAAGATGCCCATGCACTGTTCCGCAAACGTTGGCAAGGATGGCGATTCCGCACTCTTCTTCGGCCTCTCGGGCACCGGAAAGACAACGCTTTCTGCAGACCCCAAGAGATATCTTATCGGCGATGATGAGCACGGGTGGGACGACCACGGCATCTTCAACTTTGAGGGCGGCTGCTATGCCAAGACCATCAACCTCTCCGAAGAGAATGAGCCAGATATCTACCGTGCCATCAAGAGAGACGCTATGCTGGAGAATGTATGGATTGATGAGAAGACAAAGGAGCCTGACTATTTCAACTCTTCTAAGACGCAGAATGGCCGCGTGTCTTACCCGATCTACCACATCCCGAACTTTGAGCCCAAGTCCCGCGGCCCACACCCCAACAACGTTATCTTCCTCACTTGTGATGCCTATGGAGTGCTCCCACCGGTGTCTAAGCTCACACCGGGGCAGGCTATGTACCACTTTCTCTCTGGCTACACGGCCAAGGTAGCAGGCACTGAAAGAGGCGTGAATGAGCCCGAGGCGACCTTCTCCGCTTGCTTTGGCGCAGCTTTCCTTCCTCTTCACCCGACCAAGTACGCGGATCTGCTGCAGGAGAAGCTGAAGAAGCATGGAACCAATGTCTACCTTGTCAACACTGGCTGGACCGGCGGCCCGTATGGTGTAGGCAAAAGAATGAGCATCAAGAACACCCGCATGTGCATTGACGCCATCCTAGACGGCAGCATCAAGAATTCAGAGTTTAGCACGGACCCAATCTTTGGTTTCCAGGTGCCCAAGAGCTTGGCTTCCATCCCATCGGATGTCCTGCACCCCAGAGAGAGCTGGGAAGATGGGCAGAAGTATGATGCCACGGCGAAGAAGCTGGCGGAGATGTTCAAGAAGAACTATAGCAAGTATATTGCCCCAGGAGTAACGGACTACTCTAAGCATGGACCTAAGTGAGAAGAGGGAGAGTTGCTAGACAAAGAGAGGTTGAGCGAGACAGAGAGAGGGACGGGAAGAGAGAGAGAGCCGTCATTACATTCAGAGTAGAGACCAATAAATAAACTTTCGTGGCATAGGAGACCCTAGCTGACGTTCTGTTGAAGCTGATATGCAAGCATGGGAGAAAGGACGGGCCGGAGAGAGAGAGAATGAGAGAACCAGAGTATTGCTAGGAAGACACTGCCGTTATGAGGCAGAAGGATTCAAGGGAGGAAGAACGTATGTGAAGCACAGGAGAGAGAGAGAGAGAGTTGTGGAGGAAAGAGAGACCATTTGGGGGCCAGAGAGCATGAAAGAGGAATACGGTCGGCAATGAGATGCACTTATTATCAGTCTCAACAAATCGATGCCGACTGCTGTCTAAGAACGGGATGGCCGAGGATGGCGTACCAAGCAGTCAGAGAGAGAGAGAGAGCCACAGTCCGACCGCCGTACAAGAGAGATAGCAGCCACCGGCCCTCAGCTTTCAGGCCCTGACTCGCCTCTAAGGGGAGCTAGGACAGGGTCAAAGGAGTGTGGACTTGGGAGGGCGACGCGATGGAAGACTCTCTGCCTGCCTAAGTATGAGAAGACCATAAATACCAAGAGGACCGAAGGCATCTTCTTCTTCTTTTGCGCCTCTCTCTCTTCTTCTTCTCTCTCTCTCCCACCTCTCCCGCGCACGCGCAGGGGCTTCTGCTAGGGCTAGGACTTCTTCTTGGCCTCGGTGACGGTCAGATGTCTCCGTGCTAGCCATTGCTGGCGCTTGTATAAGCTCCAAAGGAGGCAGGGAAAGAAGGGAGCGAACTAGAAGAGAGAGTGAGAGCCAGCTAGCGAGAGACAGAAAATGCAATGAGAATAAGAGAGACAGCGAGAGGAGAGGGAGACTCACACAAAGCACTGGAGAAGAGAGAAAGGAGAGAAGGAGACTCCAGGGACACCTACACCGACGATGATGAACAAAAGACAGAGTGAGAGAAAAAAAGAGGAGAGAGAGAGAGAGAGAGAGAGAGAGAGAGAGAGAGAGAGAGGGAAAGAGAAAGAGAGAAGCACAGAAGCAAGCGAGGCAGAGCCGAAGGGACTAACCACAATCCAATAGCCTTCTAAGGATCCATAGAAGTGGTGGGCGAGGTAGAGCAGGATCGAGAGGAAGCTGCCCACGGCATAAGAGCCTGCGACAAAGTTATAATTTATCTCCACGGCGGGAGGAGACGCGTCTTCTCTCTCTCCCTCCACAGGAAGAGAGGCGCCAGTGGTCTGGGATACTTGGTTCTCTTTCTGTTCCGCGAGAGAGGCCATTGGGTGCTTCGGCAGGAGAGTTCTTGGCTGGCAAAGGGGAGAATAAGAGAGGCCCCACAGAGAGAAAGGGAGAGAGAGAGAGAGAGAGAGAGGCGGAGTGA
>FLMG01003446.1:0-15752 GCA_900088475.1 Hyphochytrium catenoides | reverse complement strand
ATGGATAGGACTAGCAGTTGCGGAGTGTACTCCAAATGTGCTCTCTGCTTGTCGCTCTGCTGTCAAGTAGATGTTCAGGCATTATCAATCCTATCAGAGCCGAGGTGCGTCTGACTGACTTCCCGTTTCCTAATTCTTAGTGTATGGGCCGTTCCCCCGCACGGTTGGCTTCCGCATTAACACTTTGTCTTGTCTCAGCTGTTTTCGTTCTGCTGTACCTCTTTCTTCTATTTTGCTAAGGATCTGCTTTTTGTAGAGTATTGCCTATGCTGGATAGGGTCCTTTTTACGAAAGGAAATCTGTCTTCGTCCTTGAACCAGCGGGCAGATGCGTTGGAGCTTATTGATCGATCCCTGTCCCTGCTGGTGTTGACTGTCCTTCACATAATATGTAGCTCCGCGGTGGACTTCCAGTCGGGAAATATAGGTCTGCCTATTTATAGCGATATGATGCCCTGAGTGCTCTCAGATGTGCTCAGGGCTTATTCTCTAACTCACTGCTCCTCCGCAATCTGACCCATGTGGTACGCGGCTTTTCCTGATTCGTCCTCCAGACGTGTCTTCCTATGGAGAATATTCTTCAGTTCTCAAGTAGGTTATGTACACCTCTATCTCTAACTTGCCACCTAATATTTGCAGAGTTGACTGCAGCGGTCCTTACATCCGCAGTCCAGGTTTTCTCCAACTCCCGGTTTAAACAGGTTTGTGCCAGTATCACGTTCGGGGAGACAGGAAAGACAGTGTCCGAAGTTCTGGTTCAATCTCTAATGACAGTGTTGAAGCAGCCAATGGGCCCGGAACAGGTAGGGCGACAAAGGAAGGTGATAGTACGGCCAGACGTCCGAAGATAACACGTGGAAGATGCCCTTCTACTGTTATCCTCATAGACCCAGCACGGGACCCCGTTTTCTATTTAGTCCTACTTTTAGGTGGCCTTCCTAGAGCTCACACCACTATCCGTTCATTTTGCATCTCTCCTGTGCTAGCTGGAAGTTGTCTACCCGCTGGCGATCTGCCTGACGGGCAGCCCTGAGGTCTTTCCTATGGACCCACAGGAAGTCTGTCAATCGCTATTACCCTCGCTTGGGCGATCACTCTCAGATGATTCCATCAGTGTCCGCCTTCTATCACTTCAGGCAAGCAAGCAGCTTCCGAAGCTGAATTTGATCTTCCTCTTCTCCTTCCTTGCCGAGAACTGACCTCCGACCACTGTTTCTCCCTGGTCCGAACTCTTTTTCAGGTTTACCGCTTCCCCCTTAACCTTAAGCATCTATTTCCTCTTGTGAGTGCTGCCGAGGCTTTGCCACTGACACATGCTCTAGGTACTGAGGCAGGTATTGCAGACAATGGAGGACGAGACCGATGAGGGAGATGAAAGTGGAAGGGAAAGCGCAATCGACACCTTTATTGTACAGGTGATGAAGCTACATCCGCAATCGCAGTTCTCCTCGTTTCTTTTGTGACAATGCAGTTAGTCCATCGTGCGCTTGCTCTGTTACTAAGCCTGATTTGAATGCTTAGGAAGGCGGTTTGTCTTTATGTCTCCTTGCAGTCCTAACATTCGAGACTGCTTGCTCGCACCCAGTGCTCTCACCACCTTCTTGACCTTCCCCTTGACCTTCCCCTTCCTTTCTCTGTACAGAACCTGCTTTCGGTCTTCCCGTCTCTACTTGATGACGTTCAGAGTATCCAGCAATTGGCTCTTCGTGTTCTCTCCTGCATTATCAGCCGTTCCTCTGCCTACGTTACCCTGATTAATCGACTTGGGTTAGTGCCAAAAGTCATTGGCCTTCTGGCCATGCCCTCAGAAGGCAGCCGAGGGCTTTTAGTGGGTAGGTTGAGAGCATCCGGTCATGAAGTTTTGCTTCTCTGCTTCTACATCACTTGCGGCCTGCCTATGTTGCTGGACGTCTAAGCTTTGTTCCCTCTTCTCCCTTGCTGCCCCAACAACCCTAGTTGATGTGGAGGATATGCTGTCAGAACCCAAGGTCAAGGACAGCGGGACTGACAACCAACAACGACTATCCCTGCAGTGTAGGACTTCATATAAGAACCGACGACGCTGCCTCGCATCCTCATTTGTTGACCTTACTGACAATGGAATCATGGCTGTCTTTCGCCCTTGGCGACGTTCTGTTTTCTTCTTGCTTCTTACAGATTGCCGTTGTGTCTACCTCTTTTATAGGTGTCGAAGTGGTGAACATGATTGTAGAGTCCGATGAGCTGAGTATCAGGGAACTCTTCGGATACCAGCTCATTGAGGCTCTTCAATCGGCTCTCGAATACTCTCTGGTAGGAAGCTAACCTGTAAGGGAACAGGGCTTGTACAGACTGGAGAAGGAGATAGGGGAGATTAGACGATTATGGGCCACGGTTCTGGTTGCGGCTACTGATTCAATTTGCATCACTCTCTCCATTCCATGTCCCTTGCTAGGAGCATGAGCTTGGGAGCTGTGCGTCATTGCTGTTGGGGACACTCTACTTCTGTATGTATAAAATAGCTGAGAAGCTTGAAGAGGAGAAAGAGGAGGATTATGAGGGAGAAAGCCCAGAAGAGAGTTGGGGAATGCGCTCTGTTCAACGGAGGACCAGTGTGGAAGTGGAAGCTCTCCGGAAGGAGGGCGAGAAAGTGATTAAGTCACTTCCCACCATTCTGCGCTTAGCGACATGGAAAGGTACATCAAAGCTGTTGCCTCTCTCTTGAGCTCTTTCGCTATAGTCCTCACGGACCTCACACCTCTGGTGCCATTAGCTAAAAACTTTAATGTTCCTTCTCTCGTCAGACGAGGAGGCTTACCTTGATGAAGAGATGTATGTCGACCGAGATGTGCTTTATGAAGTGGCCAGCAAATGTATTCTGATTCTTACTCAGGTGAGGAAAGATCCAACTAGTCAGTACTTCAGAGACACCACCTGCTTCCACATCTAGAGGAACCGCCAAGGGTTCGCGTTGTGTATGTCCTGCTTGTCTTTCAACCCACGTCTGCCTATTAAGGAATTCCTCTATTGACGCTCTTTTGACTACCGCGGATAGCTATCTCATGCTTCCTCCTCTCTAGCTATATCCTGAAAAGATGTTTAGCGCCATATTTGAGGTCAAGGCGGACGATCTTCGTCGAGTGCAGAGCACCAAGGGCAATCTAAGGTCAGCTGCTCAGCAATGACACATAGAAGTGAACGGATTGTGTGAATAGAGCAGAGAAGTCCCTAGTCACAGCATGGGTTTCTTTACTGCCGTCAATTGATGTCGCTGTGACAGGAACCTACTTTATGCGATGGAAGGGGGCTCCGAGGCGACCCGGACTCGACTCCTTAGGGTGATTCGGTACTTCTCCGCTCTGAGACCTTCCGTCATTGCTTCTCGCACGCCTTGCGCTTACCAATCTCCACGGTGCAGCTACGCCCTCCGATCAAGAGCTCCGAATGCCTATGTTGCTGCTCTGAGTCGAGAGAAAGGCCTAATGGATATGATCACTCACCTTGCGACCAGCAGGTATGAACCTAGACCGCGCTCGTTTCCCCGCCTCGTAGAGCCTATCTTCTTCCCCCCTTCTAACTCTGTTCGCTTCCCACCTCCTTTAAAGAGCTGCAAGGTTGTTCCTCAATAGCTTCCGCATCTGCGCCTCTATTTATTGCGGTTTCCCTCCATCACTGCCAAATTAAAGGCGCTGCAATTATTAAGATCAGACTTTGCCTCTTTTTACCTTCGTTACGTTGGCCTCGGTTGCCTTCCCTCGTGAATTGTGATCGATAGACGGAACGAAGACCAAGTTGAAGTACGAAGCAGCGAGGACTACTCTCTGCAGACAATGGCGGTGGACGTCTGTCGCATTATGAGAGACATGACGCAGTAACTGGATGGGATTCAACCCCTTCTCTTGCCAACCTCTACTTCAGAAACTCGGTCAAACGTCAATAGCAAACAACGATGCGACATTCTATACAAAGCTTGGGACAGGCTGTCCCCCATGGTTTATTGGCCGATACCTCTCGTCCCGCAGAAATTTGCGCCTAATCTCAAGCGCCTTCCTAAACATGTCCATATCTAACCCGTCGACATTTCTCCCTACCCTTGCCTTCAATACGATCTCTCCGGTCACCTGCATTGAAAGAAGGAGTCAGAGGAAAGAAGGGAAAGACGACAACTCACCAGGTGACCACTCACCAGCCGTTGGGTCTCTCCAATGAACTGATACAGCGATCCTTCCAGAAAAGGGAAGACTCCGAGGAAGGTAACATCAATCGTCAGATCAAGACCTTTATCTTTGATGACAGCCGTATTTGCCTGCGCATCGTAGCGAATAAGGCTGGGTCTAGGAGTCAGTATTTAATAGCATGAATGGAGAGACACCTTATACTTACGTCCCTATCGTTCGGACTGTGGCCTGTTGAAGCTCCATATTAGAGAGAAGCTCGTCAATAAAGCAGATGAGGCCATGCTTATGAGCCATCCCACTCCTAATGGCTCGATCCCAATCCTAATGGCTCGAACCTGTCACACTGGGACAAAGTCAGCGCAGCAATTCGCCTTGCAATTCTAAAACGCGCAGCCACAATCCACCACCTCTTCTACTGGTGTAGACTCCAGCAGAGCTATTGCGCGGCCCTTTCTCGGTGTATTGCTTGACGAAAGTCTTCATAGGAACCGTCATGGTCTTCAAGAGATTTTTTGCTTCTTATTATTACGAAGACTCACAAAATCGCCACGAAAACTCCCAAACAAATGGCGCCAAATCACATGAAATCATTCAAATAATAATCATCAATGATAATCAGACCTCCTCTCGCTGTCATGATCTCTTATTTCTGGTCCACTTTCAGTTGTACAGAAATACAGAACTTGAAAGGATATATTTAGACCTCCCCCAGGTGTTAGGAGTGATGTTTTTCTGATGGTCAGCGGTCAGGTTCGGATGAGGTTGTAAAAGGCACCAACCCAATGCTGTCTCTTTGGCAGAAGAGTTGAAGGTTCACTCAAGCGGATGGTGGCTGATTCAAAGTGTCTCTCTCTCTCTCTCTCCCTCTCTCTCTCTAGCTCTCTCTCTCTCTCTCTCTCTCTCCAGCTCTCTCTCTCTAGCTGCCTCTTTGTGCTTTTCTCTCGTCCTCTCTCTCTCCACTCTGGCTCTTTCTTTGTCTCCCAGTTCCTTAGCCTCACTCCCCTTCCTCCCACTTGTTCTCTCCCTTGTCTTCTCTCGCTCTCTCTATTTGTCAGCCTCTCTCTCTCTCTCTTTCTCTCTCTCTTTCTCTCTCTCTCTCTCACTCTCTCTCTCTCTCTCCTCTCCTCTCTCTCTCCCTCTCTCTCTCTCTTTCTCTCTCCTTCTCTCTCTCTCTCTCTCTCTCTCTCCATTCTGGCTCTTTGTCAAGTTCTCTCAAACTACATGGAACTACAGCTGTCTCTCAACCGCTATCATGAAGAACATGATGGAATCTGAGTGATTATCCTGCTGCCTCGTCCTCTTATCAAACTTAGAGAACGCATCAGCAAGCGGTGGCGCTTCAAAGGCTGCCTCGATTGCCGTCTCACTCCTGGTCTTCTCGGTACAAGGACATTCTTTGGTGCTTGTTCTGGACGCGAACGGGATCAAAAGCTTTCGTCTCTCTAAGTTGGTGCTGTTGCACTGAGCTTTAGACCTCTGCGGCTCTGTCTAGGTCATCCAATCATTAGCAGCTCGGCCTAAGCATGTCTCCCATGGCAGAAGAGGAAGAGGCCCCAACACCTGGGCCAGGAGTCATCCACCTCAGGTTATATTGACAATATTTCTGGCCTCCGTGGTCTGTCCTCCTTATTCTCTCTCCATTGCTGGTCTGTCCTTATCTGCTGAGTTTGAGTTAACATGCTTCGCACTTCTCACACTTGTCTCTTCGTCCACTCTTTGCCTCATCATCTCTTTATCATGGACCTCTTTTGCAGCGAGAAAGAGGCTCCTCTTTGTGAGCTCGCTCGAGAAGAGGTCTTCAAGCTATCTCTTGTGGTCGATCGAGGCTCCGTTGACATCTCGAAGATTTTGGCACTGATCGAGGAGGGTGGCGATGACATCTGGGACCCTAAGAAACAGCGCGGCAACATCGAGATGAAGCGGGCGGGACATGACATGTGGGGCGTGGGAAAGATTGTGCTGATCTTCAGTGATGACTATCTGCAGAGAGTTTTCCAGCTGCCCTGGTGGGCGAAGTGGCGAGAACACCTATCTCCGATCTTCCAGCAGCTTGGGATAGCGGAGAATAGGGTGAGACGGTGGCGATGGCTCTTGGCTCTTGGCCAATTCCTTCTCTGTCTCTCTATTTGTTAATTTCTGACTTGTCCTTTACCTCTGACTCTTCATTGCCCTTCAGATTGTTCGCTGCCTTTTTGCAATGATGCCGCCCAAGAATCTGATACCAGTGCATCATGATACGGGTCTATGGGTCTCCAAGACTCACCGCATCCACGTCCCTATTGTGACAAATAATCTGGTGGAGTTCAAGGTGAGTTACATGGCACAGAAGATAGGTTTAGCACAAAAGAGAAGAGTTGGGTGAGGATGGTCCACAGAATAGCTCAAGCCCTTAAAGTAGGAGAATGGCCAATATGGCGCGGAGGAGAAGGAGAGAGAGAGGTAGCTTCTCCCCTTTCCGTGCTCACCAGTGTACGCGATGTGCAGGTCGGTGCATGCGAGAAAGAGCTAACAAGGGTACGCTTTGAAACGGGAAGAATTATCGAGCTCAATAACCGTGCCAAGCATATGGTAAGAAGCCCTATCTTCTGTCAAGGGAAAGTATTGAAGAAGAAGCAAATCGGAGGAAAGAGAATAAAGGTGGAGCGGTAGAAAGGTATAGATTTTGGGAGGAAACAGCAGTCGGAGGTCAGAGAAAGAAGGCAATCACAAAGGCCTCAAGGGGATAGGTTCGACAAGTGGCGGGATTCCGTCGGCGTCAGAGCAATGTGGCAGCTCAACGCCTTCCTCTTATTCCGACCTAGGTTTATAATGGTAGCGATACTCCGCGTGTGCACCTTATCTTTGACTATGTTGAGGATGGCTTTCCTTTGAGGACTCTCAAGCTTCAGCCGACGGACGTACTGATGCAGACAAGGAGGTCTGTCGACTTAAAGAGCGAGAGAGGAACGAGGGAATTCCCCTCCTTTCTTATTGTTGGGGCACAGAAGGCCGGCACTTCCAGCCTCTACGACTTTATCTGCCAACACCCGTTGGTTTTGAAAGCCAGGAGAAAGGAGTCGCATTACTTCGATTGGCGATGGAATGATAAGCTGGGGAGCCTGGATAAGGAAGAGAATGTCCGAGCTCACAAAGCTTTCTATAATAATTTCTTCTTTGAAGAGCAGTTGCTGGACCATCCCAGCATCATGACGGGGGAAGCGACGCCAAGCTACCTACTGGGAGGTTCTAAGGTCATCACAAGGGCCAAGGTGAGCACCTCTTCTAGCGCGCTTTGTTCCTCTGGAGCTTCGCTTTATACTGTTCAGCCAACTACTGCCACCTTTTGTCCTCTCTCGATGCTCACACTTTGGTTCTTCTCGGTCAGCTGCTGGCACCTAAGGCCAAGATTATCATAGTTCTGCGAGATCCGGTCTCTAGGGCCTTCTCTCACTACAACATGACGGCAGATCCTGAAGGCAGCCATGCCCAGCTAAGAAATAGGTGCGTGGACTTGACAAGGAGAGAAGGTGCTCAAATTATATAGAATCAATCGCGAGTCGACGAAGATGCTTAACAGCCGATGAGTCTGGAGATGATCATGGAAGTACTTTTGCGTTGAGGGGATAAACTGTTTACGGGTTTGAAGATGCGAGCGGTGGAGAGCTCCTCCTTCTTCTTAGCTTCTCCTTCTTACGTCCTGTTTCTTTGTACAGGGGACATCATGCACTTGGGAAGAAGACCTTTCAGCAGGTAGTAGAGGAGGAGCTGGACGAGTTGCATGAACTGGATATCACACCGGAAGTGTCTGTGAAGCATTTTGAGAGCGCCTTCCTAGCCTCACGCCCTCAGGGACATGGAGGGCACTCCTTCTTAGGGAGGGGCTTGTATGCCTTTCAGATAGAGCAGTGGCTAGCTGCATACCCTCGTGATCAAGTCATGATTCTCAGTCTTGACGACATGAAGGGTGCGGAGAAGACTCAGGTACTAGTTTTTGAAGATGCTTGTTCCGCCATAAGCAACTGATAGTTGTCATTCTACTTGGGTCACCCAGAAGTGAACGGCCGTTATCACTCCTTCGCAGTATTGTTTTGAGTGGTGCTTACCTCTGTACTCAATGTCTTCTTCTTTGGAACTGAGATTCTTCTGCGAGTCGGCCCACCTATCTTTGTCCCACCAGCAAGGTCGACTTCGTCTTATTTTTAACTATTGGTGTGTCTCGCAGGCGACCGTGAACCGGGTCTTTGAGTTTCTGGGCCTCCCACACCACGTGCTCGATGACACGGCACCAAAGAACACGCGGCAGTACTCTCCACTGTCTGAGACGCTGAGAAGCGAGCTGATGGAATTCTTTAAGCCGTACAACCAGCGACTCTATGAGCTCGTCGGGCGCGATTTTGCCTGGGACTAAGTTGTCCAGCTCTCTGTTGTCGTCCACACTCAATATTTATTATCTGTATGCCGCGGATAGCTTAGCCCCATTCCTTCCTAATAGTCCTAAAGAATTTTAAGGTGAGGGACCTCTATAGCGAGGCGGAGGTGAAGGACGGGAGGGATGGTTGATGGATGTACACAAACAGCCAAGCATTTCCGAACGCTCTTTATGCCCCGCTTACTGGGCTACGTTAGGCCTAAGGCCCAGTTGTTGGGACCTCCTTTGCACTACTCTAGAGCCGTCAAAGCTGCACTAGTGCAAGGCTGCCGCAGGCAAAGTGTAGGAAGAGAATGCATGGATGAGCTGTAAAATACAATTCAACTTTGAAAACGTGGAGCTGGATGAGCCACTAGTCTTTTGTTGGAGCCTCATCGATAAAGGATACTGAATCGGGCAGAAGGTGTTGATGGCGATGAGGACAAAAACAGCAGCTTTTTCTTTTGGTTCCATATAAAGTTAAAAGATTACTCTTATTTCATACAAAGACTAGCGTATTACTTACTCCTCCTGGCGCCAATGTGCCACGCAATAGCCCTCCTTCTGCCGATGCTTGCCACAGCCAGGGACCAGGCAACGCTTTACCTGTGCCCCGTGAGCAATGCAGCGGCCCTGAGCAACTTTCCACTTCTTGCAGCCTGGCTCAGAACATTGCAGACGCTTCACGACAGATGGATCGCTGTGTGCAATGCAAAGGCCGCCCTTAAGAGCGCGCTTTGTACAACCAGCCATGGTACAGGGGCTAATCTTGGTTGCGCGATGACCCATGCAGAGGCCTTTGTTGATGGCCTGCTTCAGGCAGCCTTCCACCTTGCACCTTGGCTTGCTCTTACCACCGTGTTCTGCACAAAGGCCCTGACCCTTTACCTTACCCTCACAGCCTTCCACCGAGCAAGTAGTTGCAAGCTTTGCGCCGTGCGCAATGCAGAGGCCCTGTCTTACTCTGTACTTTGTACAATCCTTGAAAGAGCATCTTTTGAATTTGGCGCCGTGTGTGACGCAGAGACCTTGCGCCTTGACATGCTTGTCGCAGCCAGGCTCCGAGCATCGTCGGGTGATGGCACCATGCGCGATACATAGGCCTTGCGCGACTCTGTACTTCTGACAACCCGCAACCGAGCACTTAGGACCCGTCTTGGTCCGCACGCCATTCTTCTTCTTCTTGGTTTTGCCGGTGCCCTTTGCCTTTTTGACTCTCTTCTTCTCAGGAGTGCCTGTCTGCTGGGTTGGATCGGTCGTCTTTTTTGCCATGCTGTCGAGTAGTAGAAGCAATGAAGTCATCTAGTAGTCGCCAGACTAGTTAATCTTCGGCCCCTCCCGGGGTATGTTACGATCAGTGTCGGCCTCTTGGCTTCGAACGTCTAGCGATGGGAAGGGCGAAAGATATCGTCCGTTCGCTTTTGGAAGCTCGCTCTCCACGTGCAATGAACGAAACGGGAAATATCAATGAGATTGAGCTAAATAAAAGCTCGTCTCGTTGTTGTTGGTCTGCCGTGGCGATCTCTCCTTGTCTCCAGCTGCTGCTTGAGAGCTGCTGATGTGCTCTTTGCTTGTCTAGCTGCCAGACAGGTCTGGTCTAGAGGCGGCTTGCTTCTTCTGCCAAGAGATGACTGCTCAAAAGCAACCAGCGTCAAGCCGGATTTTGCCCTCTTCAACCCCTAGGAAGAGGGGGACAACTGATTCAAAAATCAGGGGAAGTTCAAATGAGCAGAGAACGTTGCTGCTCTCTGTCTCTTTGCTTTCTGCTGCAGTGCAATGCAGTTTTTATCTCTCAAGGGCTTTGAGGTTTGAACTGTGAAAGTCAAGTGGCGTTTTGAAGGTTGAGACAGAACAAGACAGAGTTTCCTGTCTTCAGCGGCCCTCGACATAGAAACGCACCGGCTCCATCGCGCTCTTCCTTGGTGTCTCAGGGCCAACCTTCCACCAGAAGGCGGCTGGCCGGGGTATGAAGAGAGCCGTGTACATAGCCGTTAGGGCTATATTTCTACCGCAAACGGTACTTTTAGGTTGGATTTTGAACCACGACCCCTGGCCTAAAAGAACGAACGCCTTTTATTTCGAATAAATGGAGTCTATTACCCGATTCAGACACTTTTTGGAGTCTGGACTCATACTATTTTCGGCCGGGGATCGTCCCATTCCGCCGCCGCCTCCTTTGGTCATTGGGGTTGGGTGTGGAGAGGTGGTCACAAAGACAGGCATTCAACTTGAAAAAAGAGTGGATGAGGATGGGTGGGAGAATAACGGTGTTCCCTCACAGTGTCACCACAAGGTCCAAGCCAGAAACTCCGACACCAAGATCCGCTGGTTGTTCTGTGGCAGTTGTGGACTCGCTTTGGAAGGAGATCGAAGGACGAGACAGTGTGTGGTAGGGTGGATGGGGCGGGTAGGCCTTGAGCAATTGGAGATGATGAAGAAAGACTGAATAATAGGGATAAAGAAGGTGGATGGGGAGCGAATAACCCACTTTATGTAGGGAACGGCTCTATCCTTTTACAAACTTCACCTGTCGCGTACAACGCTTACAAAGAGACGAACGGCTGTATAACAGTGCGTACAGGGCAATGACAGAGGCACAGAAATGGATCCAAGTTTCGGTTTCTGAAGGATTCCTAGGACCAATGTGGGCGGCTCCTGATGAGTAGTTCCTCATGGAGCTAAAGCTTGAAGCTGCGCTGGATCCGTTTTGCTATGGTGATGTTCGTCCTTCGTCCTTCACCTAGGGCTAGCCAGCCTCTTGCACAACGGCGCCGTGCAAGGTTGGTCTCTTCTCCGGTTCAAATTGTAAGGGGCAGGCGATGCAACGATAAGGAGTTGTGGCTTGGATATGGGCGTTATAAGTTGGAACTATAGGGATGTACGGGGCCTGTTACATTCTAGGCTAGCTCTAGAACATCAAGTATGCCTCGATGAGAAAGAACGGAGAAATAGTGGCAGAGGTAGAGATGTAAATATGCGCTATCTAGAGTTGGTCACTGCGTGTACAAACAGATTGCGTGGCGTAGAGTTATCCTTCTAACTAGCAGGCTAAAACTACTGGGAAGAGATAATAGAGTTGGACAACTAGAAGACTAAGACATTTAAGGGGACCGCGGGGAAACATCGGCCCCTCTGCTCAGTTGCCAGCGGAGCGCTGTTCCCTTTGACACAGGAGGACCGTCCTTTGAAGCTCTCGGACCACCCTTGAGAGCTCTTCGAAGCTATTATCCTTGAAGAAGTCTTCATACTCCTGCTTCAAAGTCTCCAACTGAGCCCGGCATATGTTGATCTTATCCTTCTTCTTCACTACCTTTTGCAGAATAACGTCCTGCGGGAAGGAAAGGGTGATAATCAGGAAGTAAAGACTAGAGCTTGGAGACACGGTCGAGCGATGTAGCCCCGGACAATACTGGGAATACATAGCTCTACTGCTCCTCTCGCTCCACTGCGGGATGTCGCTGAAGAAGTATTCTTCTCTTCGGTCTTTCGCTGTCCGTTCTTTGTTCGAGTATCCCTTACCTTCTCTGCCATCAGGCGGGCTAGTCTGGACTCTTCGTCTTGGCTATACTTCTCCTTGCTCATCTCAAGCATTCTGATCTCAGCTTGGAGCTTGTGTCTCATCTCTTCCGCCCGATCTAGATTCCGTTGTTCTTCTTCTGTACGATGAAGGGAAGAAGAGAGAGCTCTCCTCGTGGCGTCTGATGATGCTCTTAACTCTTCTTCGGTAAGCATCAAACTGTGGCCTTTCTCTGCTAGATAAGACAGTCAGTGATGGTAGTCCATAAAAAAGGAGGATGAGGAAGAATAGCAGTTCGAGAGATCTACGGTCCAGAAAAGCCAGGTACTGAGAGAATGGAGGTCATGCACAATGTATGGTCATGCACAATGTTGTTAATGTGAGGTGTGGAGATGCAATAGCAAGGGCATGTTTGGAAGAGCAACGACGGCATGTCTCTTACGCTTGATCCATTCACTTCTACTCCTCGCTCTCATCAGCCTATCGCGGATCTTTGTCAACTCGGCCTCCATACTTAGCACCTCGTCCTCCAGGATCTTTCTCGCTTCCTCCTTCTCCTCCTTTGCCTTGCTGAGAATCTCGTGTTGCTTTTCTATGACTCTCAGTCTTTCCCGCATCAATTTACACTCCGTTGGCTCGTCTGGCAGGATAATGAGGTTCAGCAGATCATGGGACTAAGACCGATATGAGCAAGCCAACAGCCAAAGCAAGGGAGAAAGTTGAGAGGGAGAGAAACTGAGCCGCAAAGTCCAGTCACTTCTTCTACCTCCATCTTCAGTGATTCCTGCGCTACCCGGTCTTCTACTCAGCAATCCATTGCCCTGGAATTGCATTCAGCATTGCATTCAGCATTCAATGGAGGAAGCAACCGAAGTCGAGAGGAAAAGAGGAAGACAAGTACGCTTTGAAGGAGGTAGCGAGGTTACGTGTCAGAGAGACAAATAGAAACAGCCCATCTGGGTTAAACATTATGCCTTAAGAAGCAGTGGTTAGCGGAGAAATGACGGATGTGTGCGAACTAGGACGGCACACAGAGACCTACCTCCATTGGCGTCGGTTGAGGCGTCCAAACTGAAGTGGTCTTCTTCTTTAGCTTGGCTGAGGTGTACAGACAAGAGGCGAATTAGCCTGAGCAGCCTCAGACTATGGCATAGTATGATCTAGGTGCAATCGTACTCCCAACAATCCTCGGGGCTCTCCGTTTTTGGTGCTCTACCGTCTCTCTCTCCCTTTGCTCTCTCATTCGCCTTTCTATCTTCCAAGCATCCTTCGCTTCCTACCATTGATGACCTCCTGTCTCTTGTTCTCGATTGTGGCTTCATCTAGCTCCGCTGTTAGCCCGCCCACCTCTTTCTCCAGCCTTTCTTGCTCCTCTATTTGAAGGTAAAATGGGAAAGAGGAAGTGATACAGTCAATCGAGTCATAGAGCTGAAGGTTGATCCGACGGCCAAAAGGAGTAAGCAGCAAAAGAGCAAGAAGAAACAAAGGGCAAGGCGGAGGGATGCGAGAAGTCGATGAAGGGAGAGAGACACACATAAAAAGACAGAGAAGATAGATTATAAGCAGCAGGTATACGGAAAGAAAGCCAGGATAAGAATCGATCGGTTCCTCAGGAGACAAGCATACACCTTACCCATAAGTAGAATTTGTCGGTTGTATCTATTGCGCGCTTCCTGTTCCGCCTTGGCTGATCGCATGGACTCCAATCGCTCCACCTCCACCTGTCTTTCCTTGATCTGAAGACCACAGCCAACGCGTCAAGGCAGAGAAGAAGCGAGAAGTGTCAGGAGTTAGGCGATGACTCTGCGAAAGGTCGCTGTAGTGGTCACACATAGACAAAATAATGATAGGAAGAGGACACTAGTCTGCTGACAGCTCTCAGCAGGACAAGGCTCACCTCTATATCAGTGAAGGCAATCTTTTTCTTAAGCGAGTACTGCTGGAGCTTCTTGCTTAAGAGGTCATTCTCTTTCTTTTCCTTCTCCTTTCTCCTTTCTTCGAGGTACTTCTTTTTCGAGCCTTGGGCTGTGACAGGGTTAAAAGCGGAGGGTGATGGCTGCGAGGAACAGCCATAGTGTGGAAAAAACAGAGAAAGGGCGTGGTAAGAGGCGGGCGTCATTGGAAGAAGGAAAAATAACCTAAGCAGGACTGTGGACAGGAGGGGACGGAGTTGACACAGAAAGGGTTCGAGGTGAAAGCGGAAAGCAAAGACCCAGACGTAACCAAACTCTCTAGAAGACTGAGCATCGATAAAGAATGATAGCGGGAGACGTGTATTGAGGCACCTTTTTTCCTCGCTTGGCCCCTAACTGCTTGCCCGTTATGGCTTGTAGCTTCTTCTGGTTTCTTGCATTCTCTTCTGAGATTCTATCTTGGAGCTTCCTCCTGTTGCGATCGTAGGAAGACTGGGGCCTGGCCCCTTCTCTCTCTTTCTTCTGTTTATCTAGCTCTGACATTTGAGCACTCCTCGGCCGTTCTAGCACAGTTTCAGCCAAGTTTTCTATCCCACTCTCTTGAATGTCCCCATCTTGTGCACTTATATCTCTGCCTTCCCTGCGGTGTAAAAGCTTTCTTGGAGAGATGCTTCGGGCTGCTATCGGGAGAATCATCTGCAGATTAACTTCTAGATGTCCCCCAGCTGCCCTTGTACAGTCTCGGTTCTGAAGGGGCACCCAGCTGTTGGCGGGTAGGGTAAATGAATGAGGAAGAGAGAAAAAAGGTGAGAGCTAGGTAGCGCCAGGCACGTGAGGTGTGAGCTACGGGAGACAGAAGAGGATAACAGAGAGACACAGACAGACAGACGGACACAGACAGAGAGAGAGAGAGAGAGAGAGAAAGAGAGAGAGAGAGAGGAAAGAGACGCCAGAGGTACGCTGCTGAGGCGGATGTAGAGATGGCGCAAAGACGATAAAACGAAGAAGATATATTGAGAAAAACGTCAGTGATAGCTCTGGGGCTTGGCTAGACGATCGATCAAACAGTGAAGAAGCGTTAAGACAGCAACCGGCAGTAGTAAGAGAGCCCGCAGGTCATTATCAATAGTCTTACTCCGTGAAGACGCTCTGTGCTCCTCCAACTATCTCTGCTCTTTCCACGTCAATGAGAGAGGCCACTCCGATTACAGCCTGGCCGATAAAGATGGAAGGAGCTCCATTCGCACTGGTGTACACCATGAACAGGACATCCCCTAGACAGCGCCAAGACAAGCAAAATATATTAATTCGAGAGGAGATCTAAATAAGCGAGGCAAGGCACACAGAGTGAGAACCACGGATACAGATAAGTGCAGCAGCGGTTAGCTCATGGAGTGGGGAGTGCTGAAGAGCCAGAGACCGGGGAACATCTGCTCTCACCTAGCGGTCCGTTCCAGACACTCTTCCCATACAGTTCTGCTGGTTTGATCTCTGCAGCGAAGGCGGCACCCTCTTCCCACTGTGGATTATTTGAAGGAGCAGCAGGAGTTATGTGGACCACCTGCTTGGGCTTGAACATGATGTCCGGCCCAGAAGATACCAAGCACACCTGATATAGGGATGTACGAGTGCCAAGAGACAGATAGAGTCAGTCAAAGTGAGAGGAGACAAAGGAAGAAAAGAGAGAGAGAGATGCAGTAAGAATTCCCAGGCCTCTGACAGTGCCAACTAGGAAGTGATAATTGCTACGTCCTTCCCACTCCTTCCAGCTGCTGGATA
>FLMG01003442.1:25350-43714 GCA_900088475.1 Hyphochytrium catenoides | reverse complement strand
CTTTTGCTCTTCTCCGTCTTTCCTCCTCCACAGGTCCCGTGTCTTCACTCTTCCCTTTCTTGGAGTCATGTTGCGCGAGAGTATCACGTTGAATGAGTCCCAGGCACTTTCTTCCAGATCAAAGGCGATAGACAAGCCATAAAAAGAGATTCCTTCTGTGCCTCCGTATCATCTCCCTTTGGAAAGCGGTCTTCTATGGGCCTTACTCAGGCCACCACGTAGCTGCTGCTGCCAGACAGCTCTTTTAGGTTGCATTTGCCCACCTTCACCTTGGTTTGGTTGCACCTTCTTTCAGCACTCTCTTCTCCACATTTCCCATTTGGTCTGCCCGTTTCCTCATCTTGCGACGATGTGTTCTTCTCTCCTGCCGTTGTATCATCACTGCAGTGACGCCCTTCGGAAGGAGAATAGTTCTCAACACTCTTTTCTAAGGGTAAAACGCGACTGCGCCACCTGTTTCTCTTCTTCTAGTTCTCTTTCCAGTACTTATTCCCTACCCTTAGTAGACACGCTCGATCTTCAATATTTCCTGGTTTACCTTTCCCAGCTGATGAAGCTCACTTACCTCTCCCAAGCGCGCCGGCTTGCTCTGTCACCTCTAGTAGAAAGAACGCCACCACGTCCCTGCTGATCCCTGCTTCTAATTCTTACGTAAGAGATGAAGACATATATACACCTCCTGCCACAGATTCACCAGTAACAGTCCCTTCTCTTGTCCAGTCATTAGTAGTTGCGAAGGAGGTGCATCAGCAGTGCAAAGAGAGGAGAATGCAGGGAAAGGAAAAGAGACAGCTTAGGAAATAGGTGAAATGTTAGGACAGGGCAGGATCATAAGGGAGAGAAAACTAGACAATTTCCCACCAATGTGGATGGACCTGACAGGAAGAAGCAAAGCTTCGACTAGCTAACGTTCTCTCAAATTGTGGATCAGATGCGGGATAGCGAGACACGGGTGTCCATAAGGAACACCGGTCAGAGAAGAGCGCGAATAGTGTCAGCATAATGCGCGCGACAGAGAGAGAGACAAAAAAGAGACGGCGGAGGGCAACCGACTAAGGAAAGGAATGACAGAAATGACAGAGAATAAGCGTACCGGGATGAGGAGAGAGAGGAGCGAAGGAGGAAGAGAGAGTTGTTGAGGAAAGAGAGACACTACGGGTGAGAGTTAATACTTGCTTGCTAGCACAGAGAACCTTGCAGCTGCCATCGGAATGGTGAGAACCGTGCAGAAGGGAAAGTAGGAACTCCACGTCACAAGGAACAGCGGTCAACTAGCTTCCCTTAGAGTACTTCTCTTCCTCTCTCCACGGAGACCAGCTGTGTCCACTTCTTCACTTCCCTCCTCGGTTGCCTCTTCTCCTGTTCTTACTAATCCTAACTTTGCTGATCTTCTCTCTCTCCTTTCTCTTATCGCTTTCTGATGCCTTGATCCCTCTTTTGTCTCTCCCCGTCTTTCCGTTTATTTGGTTCTTCGCCCGCGTTTCAGTTGTTCTGCGTCATGGTAATCACCTTGACGAGTCTCTCCTTCTTCTGTCCTCCTCTGGCAGCTCTGTGTCCTCTGTCTCCCCTTCCCTCTCGGGTTATCATCTAAGAATACCTCCTTCTTCCATAGCACTACCTCTCTCTTTTTGCTTCAGCTGACTCTCTTTGCCATCCTAATCTACTGCATATCACTCACTTCCAGCTGAAGACAACTTCCTCCCCTGACGACCTCAAATGACTCAGTACGGCTTTTCCGCCTTAGAGCTTACGTGACCTCTGCCTGACTAAGCCCAACCGCCCGCGCTATCTATAGAACGTCTTATCCCATCAAGTTGCGGCTGGACAATGGATTTGCCCTTCTCACCCCGTGAGACCTTCCGCACCCTCCTCAGAGCGTCACCTGAAGAGAATGAGCGCTTCGGCCACCTAGTAATGGACTCAGTGGTATCAATGGACTCTGCGGACCCCGCTGAGGCTTTTGTAAGATGCTGGGCAATGGAACAGGAGCTCCTTGAAATGCGCTTCTCCCAGAATGAAAGGGCAAGCAGGGGACTAGGTCGGAAGGAGGCAGCGACGCCCCAACGAGAAGTGCGTGTGGAAAAGTTCCTGCGGGACAGGGAAGAGCTGCGACACCTTCATAACGAAGAAAAGAAAGGTCATTTTGTTTTCCGGTCAACCACAAAGACGAGTCCTCCTCACAAAGCTAGCAGGACCCCTCTCTCTCATCTCTCTCCCATCTCTCTCAATGATCTGCGGCTTGAACATGTCCATCGAGGCCATGTCCTTATCTGTCGAACCATTGTTCCTCCAGCCCGTATGGTGGGTGTGACGACTCTAATAGAAGACCAGACAGACTCAGGTGCGGTGGAGATGCTTAGTCTCTATAACTATCTCTCCCCCAGTGTCTATCGAACCTTTGAGGATCTCGAGAAAGCCCTGCCTGTCGGGAGTATCTTGGCCATCAAAGAGCCATATTTCAAGGTCACGCTAAGCGGAGAGACGAGTGTCAGAGTGGATCATCCATCAGACGTTGTCCTCCTTCGAGAGGATGAGCTAGAGTTCGATTCCTTCGTCAGTAAGGCGTCCTGGAGGAGAGAAGAAGAAGAATCAAAAGCAGAAGAAGAAGATGTGGACGACAGAGAAGAGAAAGGACCGGTAAGGACGCAAGGAGAGCAAAGAAGGCAACAGAAAGGCCAGAAAAAGGACAAAAGAGAGCAAGTCGAGGAATGGAAGAAGAAGGGCAACGCGTTCTTCTCATCCAACAAGATAGAGGCAGCTCTGGAGGCATACCAGAAGGGACTAGAACTCAATCCTGACCACGAGGTGCTTCATCTCAACAAGGCCGCGGCATTGCTCCTCATTCGGCGCTTTCGGGAAGCCATCAGAGAATCTCTATGGGTCCTAGATCGAGACGTTACTAACGTTAAAGCTCAATTTCGAGCCGGCAAGGGGTATTATGGCATTGGAGAGTATGAAAAGGCGATAGAGCACCTCAAGAAGGTGGTAGAGCTAAATCCTGAGAACTACGAAGCAAAGAGAGAGATAGCCAAGATTGCAAAGCGTAAAGAGGAGAGAGATAAAGGCGTCTATGACATGGTTCAGCTGGTTCAGCAAGTCTCAGCTGATCCTTTGAATTCCGTGGACTGCGCCGAGTATATTGGCCCAGTAGAGGTTTTTATGACAGAAGGGAAGACGGACAGAAAGGACCACGGAAGAGGACTACGAGCGACGAGAGATATCTCAGCTGGGACCTTACTCTTGGCCACCCGTGCTGTCGCCATCGCTTATGATAAGGAACAGCTCACCAGCGGAGTAGCGGGATCAGCGTACTACGAGATAGAGCTGTCCGGCAGACGTATGTCTACGGTCTCTCAGGTGGCCATTGTAAACAGTCTAAGCCATGCTGTGCCCCACGACCCAGTCTTAGCGCATCAGCTTTCACTTCTATACACTGAAAGGATAGGAGAGTACGGCCGCAACGCACGATTAGAGCACTTCAGACCGGGAAGAGAAGAAGATGCGGACTCAGCAACCTTTAATGTTAGATCCATCGACAGGGATCGAATAGCCAGAATTTGTTCAGCAAACCAGTTCTCCTCATTGCAAGACCATGCGTCGAGCGGCACTGTGCTGGAGAGTGAAGGCACGGGATTGTGGACTCTACCATCCCTAATCAATCACAGCTGCCTCGCCAACACCTATTACGCTATCTATGGCGACATGATGTTCCTCGTATCTACGCAGAAGATCAGGGCTAGAGAAGAGCTCACTCTCCCCTATCTCTCGCCCTTGGACTCCTACGAGGAGAGACAGGTCAAGCTGAGGAAGTATGGCTTCAATTGCAGCTGCTTGCTCTGTCAGCTGGATGAGAAAGAAGGTCCGCAGGCAAGAGCGAAGAGGAAAAGTCTGTTAGAGAAGCTTTTTGACGCTAAGATGCGAGCAAGGGCCGCTGCACGGGACTTCTCTACCATCAGTGCGCTGGAAGTCTATGTAGAAGTGATCCAGGGCACCTATCAGCCACAGCACACAATCCCTCTAGAACTCTTCGGGCCTTTGTTGACTCTAGGAGTCCTCTATGATGACTCTGACAGGGTTCTGGAGGCTTTGGTTGTCTACAAGCGCTGCTTAAGGATCCTGGGTTACGACTTGAATGAAGAGAGTAAACAAAAGAAGAGGACTTCAAGAGGAGGAAAGCGCAATAAGCGACGAGGGAGCCACCAGCTTACTCGGCGTCTTCCACCAGTGATATTTAATGGCTCAAGTACTGTCGGTCTCTGCGTGCGTGGTGCAATAGCCAGCCTACAGATTGGCGACGTCCAGCTAGCAAAGAGGTTCCTGAACGTGGCACTGAATAGTGCACCTTTTGAGCTCCCTGTCTCGTTGTTCATCAAAACATTCGGGCCAATGTTTGCTGTGCTATTTGGCTTGCCTTTGACCTTGCTTCTAGAAAGAGATTGACTCCAGTCGTAGCTATCCTTCTGAATTCAAAGCATTACAAGAGTAGGTTGTGTTCTTCATGCTTCGAAGATGGCAGCTCTCCATACCTTTGTTGGTGTACCTCTCAATAGCAGTTCTTGAGGGGTAGGAGATCGAGCCCAAGATCCTAACATCTACATGTGAACAGACTGTAAACCTGACTAGGATCGAGTAGGTCATCTCTTGACCATAAAGATAATAGCTTTCTTAGTTAGTAGCTCTTGCCTTGCCTATCGTCGGCCGTCCCGTCCCTCAACTCTTTCTAATGAGCGCTGTTGCATCCACATCCTGACACGGTAACAGCGCTGAGCTTCGAGTCGATAACGTGCTATGACTCAGGGCAGAGAGACTGTGCCCAAGGTTTTTGCCTTTTTGAAGCTCTTTTTGAGCTTTCAGACTCTCTTCAGCGCGCTCTTCTTGACCTTTGATGATGGGACGACGCCCAAGTACTTACAAGAATTAAAGTCTTCGAACCGCCAGACTTGAGACTTGCAGGAGCATAAATATTCATCATTTCGTATTATTATTATTGGCTCCACTCCACTTTCACTGCAAGTAAACCTTCAAGTACAAGTACTACAAGTACTACAAGTCGCGGATGCTTGTTGGGAACTATTTTGACCAAGGGCAACGATTACAGGCTCTCGCAATAGAGAACAATATAGGCTTCAATTCTGTGTCCAGGGATAGTGAAGGCCCCTGTGGCAAAATCAGCGTGGGCTTTGAAATTCGATGAAGTGATGAAGCGGACGTATTCGTCATAAAAGGTTGCTAATTCGGGTTTATGGGAGTATTTCAGATTATGTTATCACGAATAATAGGGAAGGTCCATAGCCGCTGGTGTTAATGTTGGATTACACAAGCTACATTGCAGCTCTCTATCTCTTGATCTTTCTATCATTCTCTGTCTCTCATGACTGTCGTGTACTCTCTACAAACGGTACTCTTGCATCTACCTCTTTGGTTATCTGTCTACCTGTCTATCACTCTGTCTTCCTCTCTTGCCTCTGTGAAGCTTCTCTTGTTATTGCGCCCATGTGGCCTGGTTTCCTTTGCCCTTTGCGGATCCAAGCTATGAAGCTTCTGGGACCGAGCTTCTGTCTCTCAAGGCCAGGCAAGGCTTGCATTGTCCTCTTCAAAGCATCAACACGTTCCTTCATCCCATCTTGCTGCCCATCTCTGCTCCGCTAAGGTTGAAGAGACTCCGTCGACTATTAAGCTCCTTGACTCCTGGGTCCTACCTTTTGACACTGAGAGCCACTGCTCGTTTATATGTTCTTGCCGTGACGACGGAGTAATATCCTTAAGAGTAGACGGGAAAACAGAAGCAAAGATATACCCGGGACGTAGTGGATTGGAGTCGAGCTTGGTTGTCACTAGGAACAGTTAGAAGACCAAAGACAAGATCCTGAGCATGAATCGCCGGAGAAGGACTGCAGCTGAAGATGACGAAGAGGAAGATCCTGAGCTCGACGAAGCTGGGGAAGGTGATCCGGAGCAGGATACCTCTCCTCAAGGTGTTCAGAAAGGTAAGAGGGGTCTTTTCTACTCTTCAAACTGCATGTGCCCCACTAACACTGACTTTATCCAGCTGGCAATGAAGTAGTAGAGGTTGCCAATGAGATGGAGGCTGAACACTTTGAAGACAGCGAGTTGGAGGAAACAGCTGGAGAGGAAGACGAGGAAGAAGATGAGGAGGAAGAACATGAGGAGGACGACGATGAAGAGGAAGATGAGGAGGAGGAAGAAGATGAAGAAGAAGCAGGCACGGGTCAGGACGAACAGGAATTGGCCTCAGATGTGGAGGAAAGTGACGAGGACCAAGGTGCAGAAGGAGAAGGGGAAGGAGAAAACGGGGCCTCCAGTGACGAAGCGGAGAGTCCCGCGAAGGCTGAGAAAGCTCCGAAGCGCAGCGATCCGACGGTTGTTCCAAAGAGAGGAGAATTCTTCCTCCATGACGATCGCTACAGCCGCGGTCAGGAGAATACCGAGGAGGACACAAGCGATAGGAGAGAATCAGAGAGGTAAGAGTGTCTCTTTGCTCTCTTTTGAAAGAATGAACTGAAAAATTATTAATGCTGCCGTGGTTCTTCTGTCTTTGTAGTCCTAAGGCGCTATGGGAGGCTGACCAAGACGACAATGAGCGATGGACACACGATCGGTTTGAACAGCTGGACTTAGATGATGGGAGTGGCGCCATTGAGGATGAGCCTTCTTGGATGAGCAGTCGCCGTCGTCGGGGATTCAGCGGTGGTCCACAAAGAAGGCGATCATCGGGACCTAGGGGACGTGGTCGTTCCAGAGGAGGTGAAGGAAGGGGAGACAGACAAGAGAGTGAACATGAAAACAAGCCCAACGTTGCTGGTGCAGGACGCAGAAGTAGTGGTAGTGGGAATCGAAGCCAGCGTCGTGCCTCTACTCCGGTGGACGCGACTCGCATCCCAGACGAGGAGGGTAGGGTGCGTAGGACAGGGCCGAATACGGAAGAGGTTGGAGAGGCTAGGTCTAGCAAAACCGCGGGTGGCTGGGATGAGGGAAAAAGGGGAGAACATGACAGAAGACGGTCTACAAACCCATCGGACCAATCTGACCAGCAGGAAGAACGGGAGCGTTCATACAGTAGAGGCAGGGGTAGAGGATGGCAACCAAGCGCTAGAGGTAGAGGAGGTCATCCCACCAGAGAGAGGGCAGAAAGAGATAGATGGAACCCAGACCAGAGGCGAAGATCTCAGCAGCAGCATGAGGAGGCCGGCAAAACCACGAGGCGTGATGATGCTACAGAGTCTCCTAGGAGAACTTCGAGCAAGAAGGGTTATGGCGGTAAAGGAGGTAAGGTTACACGTGTTAGAGTCGCCTTGTGAGCAAAATATTCTTATTCGAACGCTTAATCTCCGTCATTTCGTCGTCCTTCGTCATATTTTTTTCGTCCTTCGCTATCCCTGTTCTCATTTCCGTTTTCTGTCTTTTATCTCACAAGACTATCAAGATGGGAGAAGTCAGGACTACCGACATCCTCGCCGTGAGCTGTCTCGCGCCACTGAGTCTTCTGAAGCACCAGGGGTGCTGGCGGTGGATACACCGAAGGAAAGCTCGTACTCTGCTCAGCGGAAGGCGTGGACGGCTGCTTCTCAAGCAGACCAGTCGAAGCAATCCAACGGTGTGGAGTTGCAATCAAGTCAGCCTACTACTCAGAACGTACAGACGGAGCGAACCAAAAATGCTTCGATACCAGCTGCATCCCAACGGCAAGCGCCCGAAGGGCCGAATCAGCCTTCCAGTCTTCCTCAAAGTGCTGCGCTTGCAGGTACCGGTCGTACAGCGAGTACAGGAGAGCGCGGGCGACCACAACAAGGAACAGCGCGTCCGACGACGGAGGGACAGGGCTTTCAACCAGCATTCCAGGCCTCCATGCCTCCTGGTGGGCAAATGATGGAACAACGGCCGATGTCTGCTCAGGCGATAGCTGAACTTCAAATGCAACAGCAACAACTACAGATCCAACAAATGATGCGGCAACAGATGATGATGTATCCTACTCAGCCTTCTATGATGATGGGAATGAACCCTTCAGGAATGTACCAGGCGACTGGCCGACAAGTAGGAGACTCTCACATGGGTCAGCAGATTTTGCAGGCCCCAGATGGATCTCTTTTCGTGCCCCACCCACAGATGATGTTGATGCCCGGCCAGACGGTGATGGATAGTCAGAGCTATGACATGACAGGACAGAGCTGGTATGCCCCCGGCGGGGATATGATTCCTGTCTCTTCTGGAGGGATGGAGATCCCAGCATACCCCACACGACAGGGTCAGTACGGCATGGCTAACGTTACAGGTCCCTCTCCGCCTGTGATGCACACAATTGGAGGTGTGGTTACCAGCACTGTACCCGGGGGTGAGTGGCAGGGAAAGCAGTCTCTGCGCCACCAAAAGGGTCGGGGTCAACCTTTGAATTCCTCCGCAGCAGAGTGGTCTGGCCCAACCTATCCTCAGCGTCTTTCAGGTCAAAGTCAAGGCCCACCGCAGCGGCATTCAGACACTCATCATTAGAGCAGTTGGCTGGTAGGGGAAGGAATAATAAGCCTAGTTTACGCTGACAAATAACGATGATGATAGAAGCCAAAGCTTGGTTTGAAGGCGGAGTCATGTCCATCTGAACTCGTAACCAACATCAACTGGTCATTTCGTTCCCTCTTTTGCCTTAGTCCTCGTTACATAATGACGCAGCAGACGAAGCATGGGCACTCGTTACTAAGAGTGTTTGGAGTTTCTACATAGTGCTCGTCACCATCCTCTGAGCTGCCCATTTCATCTCTCCTAACCCCTTCCTCGCCACAAATCAGACGCTGCAATGTTCTGATAGTGGTTCTCTCTTCAAAAAGCAAGGAATCCTCCACTGTGACGCCGTATCTGTGAAGAAGAATACCTCGAACTTGCGCTATAGCCATAGAATCCAGGCCAATCTGTCGGTGTAACAAAGGATTGACGCCACCAGATCAGTTTCAGATTAATCGTTGAAATGGTGAGGCGCTTTATCCTTACCGCAATCAAAGGTGTCCGACTGTCTACTTCTTCTGCTTCACAGCCCAATAGAGCCGCCACCTCTGTCTTGAGGGTTTGCAGGACGGCTTTGGGGTCTCGTTCACCTTCTTCGGATGGGCCTAATGAGTAGAACGCGTACGTTTATATCATGCGCTCCAATATAAGGCCTGCCAGGGCCCAGTGACTTGAAGAGCGAGATGCGCAAGCCAGAGATCTTTTTAAGGACCACCACAAGTAGGTAAGCAGGATAAGTTAGCTGCTTTGCGGAGCTTCTTGGGTCGAACCTCGTGTGGGTGAGCCTTGCTCGTCGTTAAGATTGCCTGCCGCCATTTCCTGGGTGAACTGACACCGCCAGACGACATCTAACTTGTTACTCTAGATTAAGTAGAGGAGAGCTTGTAAGCCTTTCAAGGTGATCGCTCCAAAGTTCCGAAATACCTGTAAGGCAGCCAGACATCGTCTCCGGGAAATTTTGCCACTCGACGTCTTAGGTATAGTGTGTGGCTTTAGAAAGACGACAAGGACTGGAGAGATGCCATGCTCTTTGGCAACCAGAGCTCGAATTCTACTCCCAAGTGTATCAAACTGTGGCTTCGTGCCATCCTTAACCTGAAGAGAAAGAAATGGGGCACGATTTTGTCAGATACCAGATGGCTTGCGCCTTGTAGGAGTCTTTCGTGCCTCGCAGATCAGCTTCAGCTCTTCAGAACCTCCTTGCTCCGTTGACGACACAGCTGCTGAGCAGCCTGGACGCACATCCTCAAATGACTCTATAGTCCTTTCTATATCCTAATGAAGACAGAGCATTGTCAATAAGTAGATGAAATTTAGAGATCCCAACGAGAATGCTAAGGATCTTATCAAAAACAATGCAGCAGTGGGTCGGCCAAACCTGTGGGTAGTGGTTCCTGCCCCTTATTATGATGAGGTCCTTTATCCGACCACAGATAAAAAGTTCACCACCATGAAGAAAGCCCAGATCGCCAGTCCGAAGATAGCCTTGGTGTATGTAGGTTTGTTAGGCTTGTGGCCATGACATGCCTTGATAGACTGTTTATGATGTGCTTGAGAGTAAAGCCACACCTTCTTTGTTCTCTGAGCCGTTAAGTGTAGCCTTAAAATCTCTCGCAGTTAGCTCCGGGTTGCTCCAGTAACCCTTGGCCTTGGACTCACTATTCAGCCATATCTCGCCCACTCTGATGAGCTGAATGTTAATGACGAATCTGAGGTGGAACCATGCGAGGTGAATAGAATACCTGCCCTCCTCTAACTCTATCCTTGCTTCTGGATCAACAACCTTGCAAATCACACCGTGATCCTTGGGTCGTCCGCATCCCAGAAGCTCCTTGGCGGCGGATCCCTCTGCTGGCATAACTTTTCCTGCAGCACCGACGATGAGAATAGTGCCGGTCACCGAAGTCCCCGCACCCACAATAGCAGCAAACCTTCTGTTTCCAAAAGTAGTTTGTCCACAGCAAGTCGTTGAGAGCCTTTGTCGCATACAAAGACGGTGTGCTCCGCCAAGCCATAAGTAGGAAAGACGATCTGCAACATGTGAAAGGAGCCGAAGTTAGGATAGCGTTTCATCTTAATGCCTTGTATCCCCTATGGTGCGCTCGTGTGGCGTGCTAGGTCTCTCTTGCCTTGGTATCCATTTATGGCTGCCCCTTCTACAGCTCTCACCATTCCCGGCGACGAGCAAGTTGATGACTTGTCATTCAGCATTACTTACATTTTCTCGCAAGCCGTACTCTCTAAACGTTGATTGAAAGAGATCAATAGACTGAAAGGTTACAGGTTCCGCTCCGTTAATGATGTGCCGAATACTGGATAAATTGAGTTCCCCTCGACTTGCAATGGGGAGCGCATTGAACTTCCTAGCTGTGAGGGCGAAAGCGAAGTTCGGGCCTTGTAGATGCGTAGCACTATGAAGTAGAGTCTCAGCCGCTGGTTTGAGCAGTGTAAACAACCGCAGACAAAGATGAAAAGAGTGAGGCAAGAGCAAGGTGCAGAGCTGCATAGACATACTGATATCTGCTACTCAATTGCATCCACAGAGGCGGATTCCTGATAAACGTGAGAGGCGACATGAAGATCGCTCTTCCACCGCAATAGCAGGAACCGAGACAGGAGCCGATGAGCCCCATGTCATGGAATTGGGGCAACCACGAAACGACGACAGTAGTCTCGTCGGCTTCCAATGCCTTGATGATAATCGATAGATTATGTGCCAGATTTTTGTGGGTTATCATCACTCCCTACCAATTGCAGCCAAGGGAGAAGAGGATGTTAAGATAGAGTTCTGTAAGAAGCAAGCCTTTAGGTGAAGCTGATTACGGCTCACCTTTGGGTCTGATGTGGATCCTGAGGTGTATTGAAGGAAGGCAACATCCTCAAGAGGAGGGGAAGCCAAAGACGGCCACCGCGTACTGGATTTTCGCCGCCGAGCTAGTAGCTCATCAGTAACGACCCATTGCAGGTCTGGCCACGATACCTTTCCGGAGACGGTAAACTTCTCCTTCAACGCCGTTATATGCTTCATATGATTGTACGCTGTGCAATGGAAGAGTTAAGGCTACTGAAAGGCATTCATCCAGAGCGTAATGCCGAGATATAGTAGTAGAATGTGTGATCAAGGGCTTGAGAATGACGGTCCACGACGTGACAGGAGGTAGATAAAGAGATAGTGAAGGCGTAAGGAAGTTTCGAGGGCATGTACAGAGAAAGAGAGAGTGAAGGCGTAAAGACGTTTAGAGCGCATGCATAAGGCCATGGAAGACAGAGGCCCTAAAACTAGAGGTCAGAGTGGCCAACACGGGGGATGGTTTGGAGGAAGGATATGAGTTAGTAAGGGCTATCTTTGCCCCACTGCTATTATAGATAGAGACAAACATGTTGTTGTCTTTCCCTAGTCTTCGAGGGTCTAGGCAGACAAGGTGATCCGTCAGTACGATGAGGTGTTGAAAGAAATAGAGGACGAGAGTTGCGCTAACCTGGTGGAAACACAGGGACGGCGATGACTCCGCTAATGAGACACGCATAAAAAGCGACGACAAAGTGCAGTGACGGCGTATAGACGAGCATGACTCGGTCGCCTGGTTGGAGCTGAAGTCTGAAGAGAACAGTTATTTAGAAGGTGGACGAAAGGACGCACGGCTTTCTCTCTCAGCTGGTGCTGGCCTTCTTACCCTTCTGCCTTGTTGCCAATTAACAGTGCTGCTAACACTTCCGCCTGGTCCTTCAGCTCCTGTCTCCATAAAGGGAGAGTTAGTGAGCATTAACAGTGAGCTGTCCATCCCGAGGCAGCACCTGATAACTTAAGCTCTCCGTGGGCTGGCCCTTCTCATCCACAAAGGTATAAACGGTCTGCACGGAGGAAAAGTATTGAGCACGAGCCAGATGTATCACGTATACCTCGGTCCCCACCTCATCTCCCTTAGTCGATGCCCAAAGTCGCAGCTTGTCAATGAGAGAAGGCATCTCTTGTTTTCCGGTGCTCATCGTTGTTCAGCTCAAAGGAAGAGCTCTATTCAATAACTCCTCCGCCAGTATAGAGTTATTTCTGTCTGCTTTCCTTCTTATCCTCACTGACTCCCCGGAACAAGCCGTAAGTGGACCCGCGAGCTGTTGAGAAGTCTAAGGTTGGACCTTCACTCGCTGCCAGTTCTCCTCACTGCTGAAGACCGTAACCTAGTCTCCACTATTGACTAACGTTTGGACTAAGGCCGCTTTAGCAGTATGGCACTAATGGAGCTTGACAATGGAGCCATTGCCCTCCCGCTGCAAAGAGGCATTATTGGGTCTCCATCTGGACTGTACAGGCATCTTCAGAACATGCAGCTCTGGGCGTTAACGGTCCTCTGGGGCGTTATTCTTTCTTCTCCAGCTGATGTCCTAATCCAGCGCCGACGTCCCAATCGATCTTCTCCTAGCAGCTCTCTCGTCCTCTTGCTCGACCTCACTCTCAGTTCCCCTACACACAGAGCCAATCTTAGCTCGTCCAGGAGAATTTTGCTGGCGTTGAGGAAGGGAGAATGAGGACAGGGGCTCTTCTTTATGCTATCCATCGCGGCAGAAGAGATTGAAGAGCCAAGAAGGGCAGGGCGTGGAGATCTTACAACGTGGCTCCTCACTTGAACTCTATCCAGAAAGGGCTGCCATGGGAGTCTGCTGCAGCATCGAAAAGGAGGAGAAGGTGAGCCCTTGATTCGGGTTGCGACCCAATCTTCACATACGCCATTGGCCTTACAGCATAACCGCTTGTTGTCTATAGGTCCCAGCTCATACTAAGCTTGCAGATATCTTAGTTGCCGCGCCAGTGGACCAGGACAAAGTGGTATGCACAGATCAAGTCAATAATTTTCTTTTTGAAACAACCGCCTCACCAGGAATGTAACACAACTCAGCGCAAGCAACTACAAAGTGAGGTATGCACTGCCATAGGAGCTCCTGCTGCAGTGTTGAAGACTACGATTTCCGAGTCTTTGGACATCACGCGCGGCGCTGTCCCTCAATATTCCGTATACTCTGTCGATCATGCTAAGTCAGGGAACGCCCAGCTTTCACAGACTGGGGCCAGCTGGAGAGAGGTCATCCCGCCAAGCTGGATGGAGAACTCGTCGTCTACCCGAGAACCGCCTTTCACTCTACCACTGGAGAAGCCTCTCAACCCCTCCCCTAAGTCAAAGTACATCAAGAGACCAGCCCGACCAGGAAGCCCTACGAGACATCCATCAATATCATCCCCTGCACCTCCGCATAGTGGGTCGCGCAGCTGCACCGTTGACGATGCTACTGGGGACAAATTTGGCATGTCTCAAGGGAGAGAAGCTGAGGGTCATCCACCTCACGATATCGGAGCTGGGCGAGCAAGTGAGGAATCTCCTCACAAAGCTAAAGGAAGAGAGCATGCGGGATCCTCAATGGAGGTAAGCATGACATCACTTTGATAGTAGTTAGCCATGCTCCGGCCTTACATTGCGGATCATAGACTAATAGCGGTTCTTCGCTGCTGAAATCCATCGGCGATTGGATTCCCCTACCGTCTCTACTGAGAGGCGATGCTGTGGCGACAACGGCCCCTGCGCCAAACAGTAGCTTAAATCCTATTGCTGAGTCTAAGTGAAGAAAGGACATCTTAGGTCGTAGCATACATGCGTGGCTCTTTGCTCGAGTGACAGCAGGCAAGGACGTGGGCATTTGTATTCACGAGTCTCAAGCATGAACTATCAATAAATTATTCTGTGATTAGTGGTGCTACTAAGGGCCACACTGTCTGTGTGACACATTTGGAGGCTGGTACTATTTGGGCACAACCATCCTCCTAGTCTCGTTGCGATTTTGCGTCGACCTCTGAGCCGCTATCGCTCGTGTCAAGGCTTGCATCAAAGCCTGTCCAAGGACTGCAGAGCTTGCTTGAATGCGAGCAATTCCCAGCTTAGACAACACCAGAACAGTCGAGTTCTGGACGGTCATAGCCTTGTACGCATTCGGTTTGCCAGTAACGAGAGCCTCGTGCCCAAAGAACTCTCCAGGTTTGACCAACCGATTGGTTCCTAGTCGGCCGGACTTAAGGTCGGAGCCGTACTCTATATAGACTGAACCCTCCACAAGGAAGAAAACTCTGGAGCCCTCAGAATTCGGCAGTAGGATGACTTCTTGTTCTAAGAACGATTCAACCGTCATCTCGGAGAAGACCTTAATGATAAAACGTGGATCTGCCAAGTGGAAGATGGCCACCTTCTTAAAGAGCTCCTCATTGGCGTGCATCAGAATCTCCTGCTGGAGGCTGCGGGGTATACTGCGCAAAGTAGAGTTGCTAGGTTGCAGAATCGAGGACGCACCCAGATAGTCATAGTAGCGCCGGATTCCCTTTTCCAATTTCTTTGGCACGTCTTGCTTCTGAAGATAGTCCATCGTGAGCCTTTTCAGGGTCAGAAGGTCTGACTCAGGCGCCAATAGGTTGGAGACGAGGTTGCTGACACTACCAATAACATAACCGAATACGGTCGCTCCAAACAGCATGAAGATGATACAAAAGACAAACTCGCCTTCAGAGACTGGATATATATCTCCATACCCTACCGTGGTCATTGTGGTGAAGATCCAATAAATGCTGCCGATGTATAACGATAGAGTGTCGTTGGACTCAATGCCAACCCTGTTCCACCAGGTTTTTGTGCCGTCTTGGCTAGACATATTGGAAACAAAGACCCAAAGACAACCCATTGTATGGGCGATAAAGATTAGTTGGATGGTCAGCTGGATAGACCGTAACAGCGATGGATGGATGGCTATCATTTCGTCGATGTATCTGAAGCTTCTCTTGAGTCTGGACAGACGGAACATTTTTAGCAAGCGGAAGAGCCTCACACCCCGAATAAGCTTTAACCCCGTGAGATCCGCTGTGGGGGTATCTACTGCAGCCTCAACTAGCATGTCTATAGGAAATGCGGCCACGAAATCCAGGAGAAACCAGCTTCCGAGGTAGTTCTTCAATATTTTCTTTGGGTCCGTCATCAGGGTGTCACTAGCAGTCTCGTAAGTTGCTGTCCGCGTTGTGAGGACCATATCCAGCAAGAAGGTTAAGTCAAGGAGGATGTCGAGCAACCAGTCCATCTCGGTGAAATTTCTGGAAAAAGCGATCTTGACAGGCAGAACTATAACACTGTAGATGGTCAACACCCCCATCGCCATGTCCCACCTTAACTTCAACACGCTGCGAGGGTGTATAAGATAGAGCTTCCATAACTCTGCCTCACTTTGATCACTACCTTCCCCGCTATTCTTGCCCGCCGCCTCTTCCGTTTTGTCGGCTGTGTCACTGACGTGAATAATCGAAGAGCGCCTTGGCATATTTGAGTCCAAGTAAGCGACCTGGTTCCGTACCTCCGACAAAGGCCGAACGACGCCTTTTACGAGAACGTGAGGCGTCCAAGCTTTGTCACTCCCATGGTCCAACCAAAGCGCCAAACTATCCAAGGTTTTACCCCAGCGCTCTGCATACTCTTGGAGTCCACCCTTCGGATAAAGTCGCAATGCTTCATAGAGCTTCTCCCTCTGCAGCGAGTAGGCCTCACAGGCAGAGAGAGTCTTATAATACCGTAAGCATGGCTTATCGAGAAGTGCTTCACATAGTGCGATATCCTCTCCGTCGCTTAGCACACCGGCATAAACCACCGTCCCATCCTTTCTTGCGTAACCAAACTTCACTGTACCTTTCACGATAAAATAGACTTCCTCTGGATAGTCCCCGGGGACCAATAGACTTCGGCCAGGAGTCAGGTGCACTGGACACAGGAAAACAGCAAGAAAGGCTACTAGATTTGAGTCAAGGTGATGGAAGAGTTTTATGTCGTCGATGACACTCTTGTGCATCTGGGTAACCAGTGATGTACGCATGTGCTGATGCATGGACTCAACAAACTCCGAGTCTGGGAACTCTAATGTCCTTGAGAGATGGTTGTGGAACTGGTGAAGAATGCGTCTTTTAAGCCTTCGAGAGACACCGTACTCCTCCATCAGATAGCGGAGAGCATCCACTTGAAATTTCCTCTTTGTAGCTCTTGGATTCATCGCTTCCACTATCCTGGTCACGGTAGCGATAATCCAGCCGAACGCAACGGATCCAATGAACTGGGTAAATATGGAGAAAACTCGCTCTGCATCGTTGGTGGCGTGGATGTTCCCGTATCCAATCGTCATCATAGTGAAGATAACCCAGTATAGACTGGCAAGGTACTGCTGTGAGGAACTTGCATTGGCATAGTCGAAGCTCTTGACCCAAGAAGGCGCGTCAGGATTGGATGTGTCTAGCGAGAACCACAGACAGCTAAGAAAATGGGCCAAGAAGACAATCTTGGCAAATAGGGAGGTCATGTTGATCAGACCCATTCCCATCGGTAAGTCGCTAATGCTATGCGCTACTCGACGCAATCTCAGCAGCCGAAGCACCTTTAAGAGTCGCGGGGCCTTCATTAGCTTCATAATGCGTAGTGCATTGGCTGAGTTGACGTCAGTTTCCTGTACAAAGACGTCCATTGGGAACGTGGACATTAGATCCACCAGGAACCAAGACTTAAGATAGCGAAGGACTATTTTCCGCCTGTCTAGTACCAGGCGGTCATCATCGGTCAAGTAAGCAGTGAAGACAACAACTACCATATCTATCCCGAAGAAGACGTCCACTGCACGATCCAATACCAAGTCCATACCATGAGGCTCAACGTTGAAAGATATTCGGAAAGGCACACTCAGGACGCTGTATAGGATAAGAAGACTAATGAAGAGATCCCATGCTAGCTTGTACGGAGATTTGGGGTGGATCAGAAAGCGCTGAGACTCTTTGCGGTTTTTCCGCAGACGCTTTAGCTTGGATTTTAGTCTGGCTGCTGATAGTAAGGGAAGAGGGCGCGTGGCGGAAGCTGTGGTGCTTGGCTCACCGAGAGAAGCCAAGCCTGGTGTCCCAAGCTTCTGAAGCACATTCCAATGGGAGGGTCTGATCGGTTTGATGGGTGTGAGGTTGTCCTGATCGCCAGCGGGAGATGGTGCTGGAAGGGCAGCGATAGGGATGACTGAAGTTGTCACTGTTTCAAGCAGTGGCAACTGATCAGCCGCGACGCCGGAGCTTTCCGACGTCTCAAGCCTCAGGAGCTTCTTTGCCGAACCGACATCCATCCTATCCGTCAGAGCACACCAACTTGATCGTCTCGTGTCATTCTTCCATGATACTATCACCACTACCCGACAATTCTCTTCATCGGATGGCGATAGAACCTTAGAAGGCCTGCTGCGAGTCCGCACCCAAGTATGGCCTCAAGTTTCCGTCACGGGGCATGTTATCGATCCTCTCGATCACGAAGCTTTTCCTGCCGAGTCTAGGTCCCTTAGAGTTGGTAAGACCTTCATCCTCCACCTTCGTTCACCATGCTCGCTGCATCAGATTTACACTTTGTAAGCCTATAGCCTGGGCCACATGTGGCGCTGCGTGCTTTCACCATGGCGAAGGAGGAGCAGTCTTCAATAATAGGGCGGTAGCGTCAATAAAGCCACTTGCTGCTCTTCTCCCGCGCAGCTTGACAGTTGCACTTTGTTAGAGAGTGTTGTGCTGTTGGAAGCGATTAGAAATAGGAAAGCAAATGGTTCGATATTCCAAACACATGTGTCCTAGGGCTTGGTATACGAAATCTGTATTGGTCCTGGTCATGCCTATTTGGGAAAGTGTAACGACTGTTGTACTACGAACTTCCAAGGGCGACAGGCGATCAGCTCTCTGATGAGGAAGAGGAAGCAACGCAATGAAGAGGAAGAACAGTAGCTGGAGCTCTTGAGAGCGGCAGACTATGGTTTGCGATGTGTCAGTACG
>FLMG01003442.1:5201-25289 GCA_900088475.1 Hyphochytrium catenoides | reverse complement strand
AAGTGTTGCAACCAACTTGACAAGCGAGAACTCGCTACCGCTGCTGTTCTAAGTTCAAGAACAGCCCTTGGCGTGATCGACCGGCACCAGGATGGACGGGTCGGATACCAATAATACACTCGCTAGGTCACTATAATAGTCAGGCCGCATCATTCAGAATTTTTCGAACTCAATGAAAGCATAAGAGCAGCATGAGGGCACCAGAGCGAAGTAGACGAACACATTGCAGTTAATAAGCGTTCCTAGTTGTGGGAAGCTTTTCAGGCGTACTAAAAAGGTGGAGGTGGCCAAAATCTCACAGTGATAAGGCGTCTCGAGAGGTAGATTATGCGGTAGTGTAGCCAGTATTACCCAGAGAAATGGCAGGATTGGATGATGATTTTAAAGGGAACGAAGTAGACGACAGCAAGGATTTGTTAGACGAGACAAAGGAATCCAGCATAGAACAGTAGTAGATCAGTAGTAGCTAAGGACCCACCAGGAGTGATAGGTAGAAGAGTACACCGACACAAGCTCATGGGGAGGAAAACGGTAGAGGGGGTCTTCTCCCCCTCCAGTCAAGACGGCCAGTGGCAGCAGGAGATGAAGCACCTGCCTTCCTCTTTTTCGCCTGCTTCTTGCGCACTAACGCCTGAGGCTTCACTGCCGCACGAACGCCTGAGGCTTCACTGCTGCGCGAACGACAGGAGGGAGGATATTCCGTCCTCGTGAGAGAGCGTCCTCGAGCCAGCAGGTCCCAGGGAGACGTTGTTGGACCTACCAGTGTTGGCGTACGTGGGTCAAGAGTACTGGTAAGGGAGAGCACGGCTCCCGGTAACGTTTTTGCTATAGGAGGCTACCAAAGTAGCCCTAAACACTGTTATGGTCTTCGTGAAGAAGTACTTTACGGGGACGCCGGGCTCTCCCTTTCCAATGCTCTTGACCCGAGCGTCCCCGTAAGCCAACACTGGGGTTCCCAACATCGTCTCCATGAGACCCCTTTGCGGAGTCGAGGAAGCCTTCTCACGATGATGACGGCCCAAAGGGTGGACCCTATTTGTTTTTGCGGTTGCGTTTGGAAAAGGCGAAATGGCAACGAGCCACGTGGGTAGAGGTGGACTCTTTTGTCTAAAGAGATAAAATTTACTATCTGGGCTGAATGAGTTGCAATCAGACAGGTGCAGGAGGAGGAAGAGAAGGCAACCAGTTGTGAATTAGGATTACCAGCAAACCTTACCAAGCAAAAACTGACCGCCTCTAGATTGATTTGGATAGGAAGAGTTTCATTTCTCGATTGACTCATCGAGCGCCCTAAAGGAATCTCGGTCGATGTGGGATGGATTGAGGACCAATTTGAAGACGGCTGTCATGCCTCTTCTCAATAAGTGCTCAATTTTCCCAGGGTTCTCTTGAATGTCAATAGACCCGCCATCAAAATGACGTTTGCAGTTATGCTGACTTCCTGGATTGGAAGTTTCCTAATAGCTATAGAATCAGTCTAAATCGCAAGATTTAATGGTCGTTCAATCACTAGTCATTCAATAGCAGGTGAAAGGCTCTTCTTGCTTCACAATGAGGCAAGCCGACTGAAGCTGTTCCATCTCAAATTCTGGACCCCACCCTAGGGCCGAGGTTTGTCCCACGCAGAGACAACCATTAGAAGTCATCCGTCGTACTTTGCCATGTAGGTGAAAGGCGTAGAGTGGGAACCGTCAACCCCAGTACCCTAGTGGTGGTAGACATACAAACCCCGGCGATGTCCGTGCTCATCATGGCTAGACTCAAGAAGTCGAAAGGCAGAACACATTATCCCAGCGCGAATGCTGGTCTGGACGATATCAGGCAGCTAATGGCAATAGGCAATCATCTGGATTTTATTTATGAAGAAGGCTGCTACTCCAGCAAGGCAGATTCTACGATGAGAATAATTGCGCTGATGCAGCAGGTTGCATCAACAGCTTCAAAACTGCTTCAAGATTCAGTACCGTTAACGCGCAGCTTCCAATTATGGCGCGCTATTTGTACTTGTATGAGGTCTGAACTTGCACCTTACCTTTGAACAAACTGAAGAAGGCTTTCATTTGTGCTGATGATGAAGTCGAGATCTGGAGGAGGATCACTTGCCCGTGGTTGGGAGGGCTTTCAGAGTGCTTTCGTCTCTATCACTTGTCACACACTTCCGTCCCGGGTTCACGGCGTCCCTTATTCTGACCAGAAGAAGGAACCTCCAACCCACATTGACTTGTACAAGCACTTTTCTACCCAACCTATTGACCAGATACTAACACCAAAGGTAATGGCTGGCTGGGCCATATACTCGGCGCCTTAGTGAACAGGGGCTTACCCAGAAGGAAGAGTTCATCCCCACAAACGCTACCTACCCCGCAGCAAGAGTTTATACGGACGCTATTTTATTGATCAAAATGAGTTCCAGCACTGGTGTCAAGCAGGATAGTTTGCAGGAGGCACGGGATACCATGGAAGGTAAGGCATAGCTCTGTGTCCCAAGATAGAGGGCCAGAATGTCTGAGCTGTTTTCTGTCCCTCTCTTACGATTTCAGTTATACACGAGATCTCAAGAATATTGAATACTGGATTGGACAAGGAATCTCTGGCAATCCTCGTAAGCCTCTGTGAAAGCGGAGTCAACCCTGAAGCCCTAGCAGCTGTAGTTAAAGAACTTAGACGTGAAGCTGCTGCTCTTGCAAAGATTGACGGATAATTACTATTACTATCTCCTAGTGATGGAGTTCATGTTTGATCTACCTACTACATTCTCCTTTGTTGCTGAAGCTTGCCTGACTCAACAAATACTTTGACCAAAACCTGAGTAGTCTATTATTGATGTTTGTGAAAGGTTCCCCCCTCGAATGCTAGCGATGGTCGCTCTGAACACTCCACCGGGCCCATCGTATCTCCCTTACTATCATCTTCTTGTCCTCTCTTATAAGGTGATTGAAGAGAGACCTCTTGTCACATGGCGCATCATCTGTTGAATGTTAGATTATTTGTTTGCCTTCCTAATAAATTGTGAGCCAAAGTGTTCTCCAGTGGTGTCTTTGATAAAAGTCACCATTCGCTCCTTGATTTCTTCCGCAGCTCTAACGTCGTCGAAGTTACGGAACCATACTTCCAATTTCAGTATACTACCACTCCCCTGTAGGTCCAATGAGCTTTAGGGTCGCAACGTACAACCATGTAGTTCGGACTCTCTCGTTCCATACCTTGGCGTCATGCTTGTCCACAACTCTGACCCCAGTGATGTTGTCTCCAGGGTCCATCGTCTCTCCTATGGCTCCGAGAACAAGTGTTTCCCACATGTTGTCTAGAACATCCGGCTTCAACCCTTGAGTACAGGTCACGTTAGTAACAGACTACGGGTATGACAAAAGAACAAGAAGTACTCACTTCTCCGGAGCACCCAGTGGCCACCTCGACTATTCTGAGGATCCTCCCACTTGGGAGCTATTCCCTTCTTGAAAACACTGAAAGAGTTTACTCTTCTGTCTTTGAACTTTTTCTTTCCCTGACTTCCGTCTGTGAAGATAACACTGACAGACGTCCGCCTATGAGCTCGTGAACAGATAGCTGTTTTACTTTGTGGCCCTACCTCGGCTGTGGAATATTACTCCAGTAGCCCCAGAACTCTTCAATTGTGCTGAAGTCGCAAAGCTTATGCATATTACTTTCATACGTCCGGCCATCGTTCTTCATTCCAAGGTCTTCCCTGTGCTCCCATATGCTCCAAGGAGTATTGAGCTGGTGTCTCTCTGACTGCTGCGCCATGGTGATGTTGGTTATTGCGGTTCCCTGTAGCGTCGGAAAGGCAGATACGAACATCAGTGGCGAGGTTAACCAAAAGCAGGTAGTTGCAGCCACACATGAGGTAGCCGCCGCCAAGGTAAATCCTGACATCTACCGCATCCTGACATCTTTGGCATAGGGAAGCAGTCTCACCAAGCAATGGAGCCAAGAGCTGCCTCCTGCCCTGCCTCCTTTCGTACTACAGAGCACAGGCTTTGGCCCTGCTAATAAACCAAAGCGTTAAGCACAGCGCGTCACTTAACGGCCCTCGCTGCGGTCTAAGCAGTAAGTCTTGGACGCTATCATAGCAGGATTGCTGCCGATAAGCTTCACCTCATACGTTTGTCTGATGATAGAAGGATCAGACTGAGTGCCGCCTGTTTGTCCACAAGTCCAGCCAGCCACACAGCCAACACAAGACAAAGGAAGCTCTACGAGTAGGAAGTAGAGTATCAAACCTTGCAATCCAGACACTGCCACGATAATCGCATTGCCGGGATAATCAGACCTCAATCATTTACGATAACTACAATGTTCACTCAGCAGTAATCGTTATCTTCAGTTAGGTTTCCCGTTTCCCTTCACACCTCCTGACTCTTGATCATCACAACACCTTGTCTTTTTTGTGAGAGGCTTCTTGGGGAAAGCTCTTGCAGTGTTGAAAGGCTGTTTCTGAACATAAGAAAGTGCAGGCCTCAGACGAGATCAGATATCTCTGACTGGCTGGCTATTTTGTTATCTTTCCCCTATTGAAATGCATGAAGCCGTCTCCTCAAGAGTTGCCTGTTCCATTTACAACTGTCATCACAACCATCATACGACCTAAGAAGAATTAGGTGGTCATAGGTCAACCTGGTGGAGAAAATGGAGACATCGGCAGACCTGACATCGGTCCGCCTGAAGTACGGAGCTAATAAGTATGCTGTGTTCGCTCTAACTTTCTGGAGTTATGTATGCTTCCACCTTAGCCGCAAAACGTTCTCAGCAATTAAGGGTGTTCTGAACGATGAAGAGTGGTTCACATCTTCTATTTTCCACCACGATGAACAGACCGAGATGCAAGGTTTTCTCGATACCTTGTTTCTCCTCACCTATGCCGGCGGATTATACGTTAGGTATGAGCAGCAGCGCATAGGTTCCTCTGTGGGTAACTATGATTCAATCCGACACTCCATCTCATCCCCCTGCAGTGGCATACTAGGAGACCGCTACGACCTGAGATACGTGCTGACCGCTGGCACCTTTCTGACAGCCGCCATCGTGGCTCTGTTTGGAGTTGGGGGATATCTTAAGATTCATGCATTGAGCTTCTACGCAGCTCTATGGGCCACGAACGGGCTCATTCAATCATGCGGTTGGCCAGCGAATATAGCCATAATGTACGACCATAAAGAGGGTTCCCAGGAGATTGGTTGATGACTAACGTGCTCGAACAACAGGGGCAACTGGTTTCCCTTTTCAACCCGCGGAGGTACAGAAGAACTTCTTTATCGCACAGCTTCTGCTATTATGTATATACCTATGCTTATTCGCCACTGCAGCTGTCTTCGGCGTCTGGGCAGGAAACGCATCACTTGGAAACATTGCAGGCACAGCTGTGGTGGCCATCACCTTCTATATCGTACCCCCGTCGGAGGGGTGGATGCTCGCTATGGTTATCGCTGGAATAGTTGTTGCTGTAGAAGGGACTCTGCTTTATTTTTTCCTCGTTCCTACACCAAGGGAGGCTGGTCTTGCCAACCAATCTGAAGTGGAAGAGGGAATGGATAAGCTGCTTGAAGCTGAAAGACCATCTCCTTCGGCCGGGAGCGACCCTCCTGCCATCGACTTTTGGTCAGCGTGGCTGATTCCAGGGGTACAGGCCGTGAACTTATTTCATCCACTTGATGCCAAGGAAACGCTCTAAGAGACAAATTTTTGCCTCAGGTGATCCCGTATTCCCTATCCTACGCAAGTCTCAAGGCAGTAAACTACGCCTTGTTTTTCTGGCTGCCATTCTACCTCAAAAACAACTTCCACATGAAGGATGGTGAGGCGGACTTTTTCTCGGTAGGTGGCAAGGTCAGAGATCACGTTCGCGTTGCAGCTGTTGTTCTCACCTCTATCGGCAACCAGATGCTGTATGATGTTGGCCAGATTCTCGGGGGATTTGCTGGAGGCTACATTTCTGATAGGCTAGGCGCGCGGGCACCTGTGGTGGTGCTAATGATGCTCCTGTCGAGGTCAGGCCACCATCCTGCTTTAAAGTGTGTAAAGATACCTGTCTAACCAAACACATCGACAGCTTCCAGTTCTGGTTTCTACGAGACACCAACCGGACTTCATTGGCCTTCATGTTGCTTCTCGTTGGTGGGCTTATGGGTGGTCCGGCCAATCTAATTAGTTCCACCGTCTCTGCCGATTTAGGTACTCATCCTCTCCTCAAAGGTAGCGTATGTAGTAGTAGTTCTTGTGCAAGGTTGCTAGAGCTTATTAACCATAGGTCATTGTAGGCAATGCCAAGGCTTTGTCAACGGTCACTGGCATTCTAGATGGCACGGGTAGCATCGGGGCAGCAGTAGCACAGTTCTTGGTAGGATATCTTGCCCATTGCCGAAGCGGTGATAATGACGGAAGTCTAGACAGTGATGCTGGCCAAGTATGCAATTGGGGTCCAGTTTTTGCCATGTTTGTAATCGGAGACCTACTCGCAGCTCTGTGTCTTACCTCAGTGCTGATAAGGGAGCTTCGCGAGCTAAGGCGGAAGCAAAGGCGACCTCAAAGCCCTTGAATAAATAAAGATCCATCATCCGTTTACTCGCGATGATCCCCCACACTTGGTATTGACGATCTCCTCTGTACGAAGTCACGACCTTTCCTCTTCACGCATAAATCTAGGCAATATGTATCAAGGGAAAACTGAACGTTTCCAGTCAGAAGGCGAAGTGTCCGAGCGGTCTAAGGAGCCACATTAAGGCTGTGGTCCGAAAGGGCGTGGGTTCGAATCCCACCTTCGTCAAAACTTTTTGTTGTTAGAACATTCTGTACAAAACTCCCAAATGTGTACCAAGTACTCGTACGCATATACCTTTGATGGCATGATGATCATCTCCTCAGTTGTGGTTGTTACGAGGTACAGTGGCACACTACAACTACAAGCTGTACATTTGGTGCATGCTGTGTCACGGCGCGGACTTCCAAGGTTCGTGATCTTTCAACAATGTTGGTTCTCCTGCTGTTTCCTTCTGATGGGGAAGAAATCGAAGGTCTCGCTGCGTGGGTCTGTGAAGACTGCAGCTGAGCTGCAAGTAGACCATGATCCCTCAAACCATAACCACTGCAAGTTTGTACCTCACCGCCTAACGCTGTAAGCTCAGGCCGTATACTTTTCTCGTTATCTCATCCTCGTCGCGTAGTGTTAGCTCTCCCTGAGAAAAGGACCGCTTGTCGTACGGAAACGACGGAGACTGCGATCTGAAGGCCGATTTTACACCTGTGCCACATTGCACCGTGGGGCGGTAGGCGAGGATTATTGCGGCTGGGTATCGAAGCGCGCCCTGTGCATCAGCTTATATATCATATATATTGAAGTCCCACCGCAAAAAGCAGGAGTGTCTCCGAAGGTCAGAAACTCAGGATCTAATACAGGAAAGGCATAACCACCTTTTGCATAATGGATGCTGAGGAATCGGACAAAGTCTACAAGTATGTGCAATGGCTGTAAATTCTGATCCAAATTTTGATGGGGTGCACTAATCTCCTTGTTTTCCCTGCAGTTTCATGGCTATCACAGGGTCGGATCTGGATGCCGCTAGACTCTATTTGGAGGTAAGGCTCTTGGATCGTTAGCACTGACTCTTGGAACTGTGGCTGATAGTGTTTACCATAGGCTGTCAACTGGAACATGGAAGAAGCGGTATGGATTTCCGGCACCACTGAACCTATATTTGTCTCTCCCAACCTCACAGCTTCACGTAAAGGTCAACTTTTTCATGGAGACTGGTGGCGATCTCCCCCCAAAGCCCACGGAGACAGCGGGTTCTTCCCGCTCAGCACCTTCCTCATCTCGTACTACTAGATCTTCCACAAACGCTACTGCGCTAGAAGGAACTGGAGCGACCAGGTGCATCCTCTCACGAGTTATGGCCGCTTTGCTTATATGGATCTTATGAGTTTGTACCACAGCTATGGAGAAGAGGGAGTTCGTGCCCCTGATCCATCAAAGCGGCAGAGACTGGTTGATGACACCGGCTTCGGCTTTCCAGGTATGCAAATTCGTGTATAGTGATTGAAACATTTACCAGGCTAACTTCATGTAGCGGTGGGAGGTTTTGGGCCACCAATTCATAATTCCTCGTTGGTGAGGGATCCGTTCCGAGACTTTGCGGCTGAGAGTCAAAGACTGGGTACGCTCTGCTTTAATCACTCTGCTCTTCGATCGCTTGATAATGTCCTCCTTCATCTTCTACAGCGGCAGCCGCCTTTGGTGGCATTCCAGCGCCCAGAGATGGCGGACAAGCCGGACTGGCCAGTCTCTTTCAGCCACCTTTGGAACTTCTCTTTCACGGTACATTTCAACAGGTGATCATTCTACACCACGAGGATTCTTCAGGACAACCGATTAATGGCTATGTAAGCAGGCTAGACAGGCGGCCAGGGATTCAAGGAAGTATTTATTAGTGAATATCCAGAACGACAAGGAGTTTGCCTCCTACATGCTGAACAGAGACACATGGTCCAACGAAGTGCTTCAAAACTTGATTTCGAGTGTTTTCATCTTCTGGCAGGTCCGTTATTGCCGTCCATTGGTGCTTGTCATCCACCCTCAGCCCGTATCATGACGAGCCGACAACTATTATGGTGTCCTGGTTTAAACTTGTATGAGCCATCAGTCCTCGCAAAAATCTAAGAGAGTTTACCCTTTGCAGACTTACGACACGACTGACGAAGGGAAGCGCTACTGCACCTTGTACAATATCCAGCCGATAGACCTACCCCACATCGGAATCATAGATCCTCGCACAGCCGAGAGGATGGCGCAATGGACAGGATTTGCTGATCCAGAAGTTATGATAGAGAGAGGTACTCGTAATTCGTGCTCAACTTCTCTCCAGGCAATCCGGGCCGAGGCACTAACTATAAGCCATTGTTTAGTGACAAACTTTTGTTCCAAGCACCCTATGGCGGCGCCACAAGTTCTTCCTTCACGGCAAGAGGTTAGTCTATCGTCCTCCTAGCTTTCATCTGCCAACCTAATTCTCTCCATCTTCAGCCAAGCATCATTGACGTTTCTGGGGATGACGATGACTTGGCTGCTGCTATAGCGGCTTCACTTGACGATTCTGATAGACAGAAGGACTCAGATGAATTAATGGGCGACTCATCTCCCGTAAGGGACCCAAGAGCCGAAGAAACGGCGATTGGCCAAGCGGAAGGAGCTGCTGTGGAAGAACAGAAATCTGAGGAGGACGTTCCAGTTCCTCCTGAGCCAGAGGGTGAGTGATACGGAAAGCTCAGCTTCTCTCTCTCAGTTAGACTCATCAGTGTCTCTGGCTCAGCATCTAATCCCGACGGGATGAGAATTCAGCTACGGCTAGCTGATGGCCAGCGCTTTGTCCGCAGATTTCTTAAGTCCGACCTAGTCTCTATCTTGTTTGCCTTTGTTCGGTCACAGGTACTGTTAATCAACGCATGGCACTTGTCGAGCGCCTAAGGTGTATCAGCTAACGCTCCCTCTTTTAGCTTCAGGAGGCAAAACATCGCCCCTTCGAGCTGCGAACTATGTTTCCCACTCGCGTCTTAAACTCTAACCAGGAGTCGACTCTGGAGGACGCCCAGCTCTCTAACGCAGTTGTAGTCATGCAATGGGTTTAAGAGCGCTGGCTGTTGCAGATGTACGTCCTTACCAGAAGATTTTGCAAGTGACTGCCTCTTGGAGAACAAAGCGCAAAGAGGAAGCTCTACCTGCGATCCTGCCATTCTTCTCCAGCAAGGCAGACAAAAGTGGAGCTTCAGGTGTGTCCAAGTCGAAGTTGAGCTCATGAGGTGGGCACATTTATAACATATTGGACGCCATTGAAATATTTAACGGAAAAATAAACTGTTGGTGGAGATAAATGAATTCCAAGAAGCTTTCGGTCGTTTGTTTCATGCAATAATGCGCCGCCATTTTGGTTTTGGTGCCATGAAGAGCTTCTTGGAGCTTCAAAAGTCAGGCACTGCGGATGGCGGACTGCGCTCTTCTTTCGTCTGCGCGCGGATCCGCTTATGGAGACGTCCAAGGCCAACGCCAGAGTCTCTTCTATCGAGTGATTAGAAGCACGAGAGAGTCATCGTGGTCGTGATTATTAAGGTTTCGAGCTGGTCGACTTCATGGCCGAGTGACCCGTGGAACATGGCGCAGACAGCATCCAGCGCCGCTGGCAAAGGTCAACCTCCTCCCAGTGCTTACGTGGCCGATGAAAAGACCTCTCTGATATCACAAGGGCCGCAGGGCCTAGGGGTTGGGGGGAAGAGGTTGGCCCTAGTAGGCTTATGTCTTACTACCACGGTTGCATCTATGGTATACTCCCTCCTTGCTCCTTTGTTCCCTGACGAAGCTGCAGCAAAGGGTGTTTCAGACACAGGTCAGTACGTTGACCTGATTCTTTCATACTAACGGAATCACTGGCTAACTCATTGCGATCCAAACAGTTATTGGTCTTATTTTTAGCTCCTTTGCATGCGTCGCATTCGTCACATCGCCGTTCCTGGGAGCTGCAGCCGGCATAGTAGGCCGACGCCGCCTGCTTTTCATGGGAATTGTGCTGTTGTCAACAACAACGTTCTGCTTTGGCTTCTTGTGCTACATCCAGCACAAGCAAACCTTCATTGTCCTCTGCTTCGTGGTTCGCCTGCTGCAGGGTTTGGGGGCAGCCGCAGTGGAAGTTGCTTCGTATTCAACCTTGGCAGTGATATTCCAGGAGAATCTTTCTCTAGCACTGGGAATGTCGGAGGCTACGTATGGCATTGGGTACATGATTGGCCCACCCGTCGCAGGTAAGGCGGCCTTGGATCACTCTGAGGTAGAAAGTGTTCTAAGTATCACTTGAAGGCGTGCTTTTTGAGATTGGAGGATATCCTCTTGCCTTTATCGTGACGGCGGTGCTCTCCTTGTCTCTCCTGGTGCTGTTGTCGGTCCTCCTACCCTCTGAGGCTGATATGGAGGAGGAAGATGACTCTACAGATCTGACCATGAAGGATGTTATCAGACGACCCTCTATCCTCTTGGTTGCTGGTAAGGTTTACCTAAAGATTTTGAGGCTGACTGACCATCTCATGCCAACCACGCCATCGTAGGGGCTGCCACCCTAAGTAATAGTAGCTGCTCCTTCCTGGAACCTACTCTTGGTGGCCATGTAGCTCCTCTGGTCAGCAGCAAAGCTCTTGTGGGCGGCTTATTCTTCGTCATGTCCTGCGCTTATGCCTTAGTCGCGCCGGGGACGGGGTGGGCAAGTCACCGGGACAGATTTGGTCCCAAAACAGTCGTTATTGCGGGCTTATCAATGATTGCAGCTGGGTTCTTTATTCTAGGACCTACGCCTCTGATTAGCAGCTTACCCATGTCCCTCAACAGTATTATTTTTGCTCTGCTAATCATTGGGGTGGGTCAGAATATGGCCATGCTACCGGTACTGGACTACTTGATCTCAACCTCAGACGACCTTTCATACGACTCAATTAACGTATTGTCAGGTATTTAGTTCGTCTTGTGTATCCATTGTCCTCCGTCATGTCGGTGCTAACGCCGCCCTAACAGGGATTGTCAATTCTTCCTTCTCTCTGGGTGAGATTATAGGCCCCATTGCTGGGGGAACCCTTGTGGCTGGCACTGGTTTTGGCTGGGCTTCTACTATCTGGGCATTTCTTATCGCCTTCTATGCCCTCGTACTCTCAGGCTTCTTCTGCTGGGAATGGTCGAAATTCGGAGGCTATATCTATAACATATCAGTCACCTACGTTACAGCCGTGGTAAATTCCACTGACATCCCAGGAGGTATTCGCCCATCTGATCTGGAGAGGCCTCGGGTTGAGATCCCCTACGACAAGGCACCAGTGCAAATATCCCGGAGAGGGCGCTATCACAAAGTCAAAAGAAGTGGGAATAGGAATGGTCGGCCAAGCATTGGCTCAGCTGGGAGCGCTCAGCCATTCTCCCCTACTGAAAGTGGCTATCAAATAGGCCGGCATCACTCCCTCGAAGACACATCTATCTAAAACCACCTCTAGAACTATATTCCTAAAGCGTGAAAAAGGTTCTCCGCCATATGTTGCTGTATCCACTCACGTATAGCTTCGTTTGGGCTTTCAAAGACTGAGCTCGGTAATGTCTCACAGTTAGCCCCTTAGCGGGAGAGCTTCCCCTCATGTTCACACCCGATTCAGTCCCACTTAGATGACACTGGAGTGATAGTTACCCTCAACTCCATAGTTTATGAGTATCAGCTACAGATGCTGTGGACTGACCACAAAAGACTCCCCTACTACTGCGATGAGACAGACGTGAGACTCCATAGATATGTGTGCTCGCGGTAGGTGTTAGCTGCATCTTCATTGCTTGCTGCTGATAGTGAACCTGCTCTCTCATGGTTTGAGATGGTAGAATGTCTCTTCCATCGCTACACATGAACACGCCAAGCTCATCGGGGTGGAGATCTCCCCTTGGAGTAACCTGATCTCCCCTCGGATTAGTCTGATCTCCCCTTGGAGCTGGTCGTGCCAACCATTTCGATCCATCATCCTTGGTGGAGCTCTTCATCATGCGTTCTGATCCGTGACGCCCATAATAGTTCCACGGTGAATGATAAGACAGACATCCTGCCCCGTCCGGGAACGTCCGGGAAGCTCTATCAATCTGCTCCCATTATCTGAGCGGCATGCGCCATGTTGCTGCACTGTCTCTCTGAGACAAGATGCCCGCTGGTAGGTAGCGTTTGATCCCCGCCTCTAACTCGGAGTCCTGCCACCTCCCCAGTGGAAATATTGGAGTGCCCCGACCTGCTAGAGGGCAGGATGGACATTCAGGAGTTGTTGTCTATCCTCACCTCTGAGGAGCCCAAAGTGGTTGAAAAGGGCCTCGTGAGGTTTTTGAAGCTCATCCGAGACACCCACGAGATCAAAGTAGATCGCGGCCTTGAGAGTTGGCAAGAGAATGCCAGAGAAGGAGGAGATCATCAGAGCCAGGAGGACCAGAGTGTGGACATATCGAACAGGCCTTTGGAAGAGGATTACCTCGAAACTGACGACGATGCTGATGCCGCCTCTGAAGACGCCGATTCAGAGGGTGATGGAGAGGAGGAAGAGCAGGAGTTGGAGGAGGACAAGCTAGAGCCACCGAGTAGTACCCCGCCAAGAGGGAGAAGCGAGAGGGTCGATGCTGAGGAGGGCCCAAAGGGATTGCTTCAAGAATATATCCGGCAGTCTCCATTGTTGACTGAATTGTTCGAGTTATGGGACTCAGATCTAAGGGCTAAATCTGTCAACTTGATGACGACCCACACGGAGATTTTTGCTGTCATTCTTCGTGTATGTCGAGGAAAGGCGGCGTTTCCGTGGTGCAAGCGAATTCTGAAAGAAAGACTTACAGGTCTGTACAAGCAACTAGTTCAAGGCGCTGAGACCAGCTCAAGCCTAGCACAGGCAACTCTACGCTTATTGACAGCCCTAGCCTTACAGAGCCGTCTCATTGCAAGAGATGTACAGCGCAAGTATCTGGAGTTTGCAGCAAACAAGCCGCTACAACGGCTTCCCTTTCGCAGACCGTCGAAAAGCAACCCGAAGGCCACTGTAGACGTGAGGGCTAACTTTGTGGAGCTGATATGCACGTTACTAGAGACCAAAGTGCCAGAGATCCAGCGTGAGCTTCTGGAACCTCAGGGACTGTTTGACTCTGTGCTAAAAGGCCTAGAGGAGGATGAGTTCCGCGTCATTTCCCGTATAGTAGCAACGCTGCAAGGGAGTGTCCTGGAGAACAAGCAGCTCCTGTACAAGTTCAAAAGCGAATTCTTTAATAGCTACGTACTAGAAGCCCTTGCAAGGCTTTCTGCAAGTTCCGACGAGCCCAACATTGCGAACCTGGTAGACAACCTACTTGACCAAGTTTGTTGTCACAGCGAGCATTCTGTCTTTAGGCCTGCAACAGGCGCCGGGTCTAGCCTTTGGGCCCAGAACAAGTATCAAGACAAGGTCCTGCTAAGGGTTATCATGACTCTGAGGCCTCAGGAGATACTTAGTCATCGGAGGCTTGCGGTTGCTGTTATTCAGCGCTTCCCAGGGCTCCTGTTCCTCTATCTTAAGAGCTTTCCCTATTCCCTCGAGCCAAAAGTTTCTTCTCGGTGGCTTGCGAACGTGTCTTGGTTTGAAACCCTCCTACGTACTGAGTTGACTATTGAGTCACAAACAGCTGTGCTGAGGACTTCCAACCCGTCAGCTGGTGATGGCCAGGGGCACCCTCAAACGATAGATAAAGCCACCTTGGTCAACTTCATTATTCCTAGTAAAGTAAACAAGAAGGAACTCGGGAAAGGACTGCAACAGAAGAACTGGTACATTGTCTATGTGACGGTCAACCTAGTCATAAACCTGCTGAGAAGAGCAAGGTGTTATTGCGAGCTGCTGAGTCAGATACGGCTACAGGAAGACGTACGCCAATTTTTGAAGCAGAGGTTGCCAGAAGTCCAGATCCTAGTGGCACTTCAGAACCGCTTAGTCCAGGAATTGTCAATCGCTAATGAGGAGCCCAACGAAGAAGGGTAAGTCTATGTGTGATCCGAAAGCTCTTATGGCCGACGTGCGTGGCTATTCTCCAGGCTCTCTCTCCGCTCAAAGTCTGATTCTGTGCTCCTCGGTGTCAATCTCTCTTATCGTGTCAATTTTCTCTTATCGTGCTTCTAGGGAGCGTCATAGGCAGATCCAGCTTCTCTATCAGCGATTATTGGTTTGCCTGCGACTTTATTTCGAGGAGATGCCTTCCTCTGTCACCGAAGCCAGGCTGGACCCAGGGAAGCTCATTCCTCTTAGCATTTCCCTTGGAAAAGCGGCGCCACCAGCGACACTGGAAGCAGCAATGCAACTCCTAAGGGCATTGGGTTCAGAGAGATTGGATTGGTTACTGACTGGATCCAGCGCTAGAAGTGCAGGGCAGTCGCCGGTACAAGTTCTGGTGGAGCTCTATCTGCTAGCTAGGGGTGCCGAGGGGGCGGGGCACGCTTGGGTCACTTCTGAGTCCGTGGAAGGAGTGCTTAAGGACCTGATGGTCTCCACAGGTGCATTTCCTTCAACTTATGAAAGGGACGAAGCCCTTGACTGTCAAATTTGGCTGAAGAACTTGGACTCACGACATCTAGTGGCTTTCGTCCAAGCGCTCAGCTTGCTGGCTAAGGACATAATTCTAATCAGCCTGGCAGGGCAGAGGCTGCTACCTGAGAATGAGGACGCGAGGGAATTGCCCAATCTCTTCCTCATAGTCTGGTGTCTCGCTGCTACTGGACTATTCAGAAGCCCCTCCATATACTCTGGTAAGATGAGAAGTCAATTCCAAGCTCTATCAGAGCTGCTGGAGGAGGAAGCGTCCGACGCTTTTCGCGGTTATGTTATCCCCTGCATCTTATCTCTGGTTTACACCTACTCGGCAACCCGACGACAGGCTGTGATTGAGTTTGTAGACAAGTGTGGGCAAAAGGTAGCTGAACAGGGCGAATCCGGGACCACGAGATCCCAACCAGAGGCTCAACTTTACTCCTTGCTCGCAAGGAGCCTTGATCCGCTTCGTAATCAAGCCGCCATGGGGAACGAAATAGTGAAGGACTCTTCTGTTGGCTGTTCCCACCTAGCAATAGGAGATTCCGCGACTTTGCAAAGCTATCTTTTTCCCAGCTTGGCTGCAGATGAGAGAGCTCAAGGGAAGAGAAGAAAGAAGCACACTGACGTTGGAACCGGTCCTGCTGGACACCAAACACCTGTTCTCTGCCGCATTCCTGCTATGCATCATTTCCAAACTAACCAAACGTTATCGGCGTCGCTTAGCCATGCCCGCTTTCGTTCTGTACTCTTGGCAGATGTTTTTCTTCAGAATCAAGACAACGACCTCCTTCTGTTGGGGCAAGAAATAGTGGGGGCTTTGGACGCTACGTTTAGTAGAAAAGAAGGGCATGAAGAAGACCGGGAGATGGATGAGCACAAGATCGAGATCTGGCAGCACCTTCTCATCCAGACCGTCTTGCATATTAAAGAATGCGGTGTCAAGATGAGACTGCTGGATCATGCCGCTCGGGAGTTGCTTGTATATGGGAGCTCGCAGACCCAAAAAAGAGCTCACTATTTCATCGTCAGAGCCTTTACATCTCTTCTATCTTCCTGTTCTTGCAATAAGGAAGTGTTTTCTCCTTCTCTCAAATCCTTGATCCGCGCTCAGGTTCTAAACTCTCTCTCTCTTCCCGCCCTTCTTAGCCCAAATGTGCGGCAAGAGAAGCTAGTGACCTTCTCACGCTTAGTCGCTTGTCTTCCTGACAGCGAGAAAGAGCTTCTCTTTCCTTCTATAGCCGAGCACTGCCATCAAATGGACCTGGAAGGGTTACCCCGTACTTTTATCTCGCTCATACTTTCAAAGTGCCTGGATATAGTCACTTCACAGATGGAGGAGGAGAGAACTGTCAAATTGTTCTCTAGTCCCGGTTCTTTTCCTTGGCTTTGCCACTTTGCCGCTTCTTCACCGTCTCCTCAGCTGTTGGAAGCTCTCGTCGTGGTGCTTACTGCTGTTGAGAGGACGGGAGTCCCCTCAGGGATCTGTGTCGGACCTGACTTTGTAGCAGTGGAGCTCTATGAGGTCTGTTTAAGTGCAATACGGCAAGAGTTGGACGAAGGAAGCATTGGTAGACCATTTGGTAAGAGAATGCAGCAGCAACTCAAAGCGATTTTGCGGAATATGGTCCAAGGATCCCAATTCTATCGGGCCAGACTCTCATCTGACGTTTTGCATTTGCTTTGCTTAAGGACAGGCTCAACCGAACTCTTTTCTTGGCTGAACTGTTGTTGGACGTGTTGCGGTTCTATCCCATCCTCAGTCAAATCAGAAGAACTTGCGTCACTTCTACTCAAATGCTCCTCCCTCCTATTCCAGAAGCCGGCTGCATCAATCGAAGACGCAGGGACGTATCATCGTCAGCAACGCCACCTAGGCAGCTTAATGACGTTGGTTATCGCTACTCTGGACTTTGCATCACCTTACCTCAATGTTTCGCTTCTGACCGCCGTCTTAGAAGACTTCCTTGAAGTGGGAGGCCAAGAAAAGAAGGGCGGGAAGGGAAAGAAGATTATCGTACCGCGAGTTCCTGAGCAGTCTTTCACATGGTCTAGGACACAATGCGAAGTTCTAGAGCAAGTTATCCAGGCTTCGGAGAGTTTAAACTCAAATATTTCTTCGTCTGCGGCTAATCCTCTCATTTCCCAGGTCAAGGTGCTACCTATTTGGCAGGCTGTGAGGATGTTCCAGCAACATACTGCTATCGCTAGTCGCATGCGGGCTGGGAAGGATACTGAAAATGGTGCTGACTTGGCAGAGCTTCTTTCTCTTCATGAGGAATTGCTCTCATCTCCTGCTTTTCATTCCCGCCTGGAGATCGTGTTAGCGGATTCAGGGGTGTCAAAGATGGAGAGGAAGCTGATTCGAGTTGCTGCAAAGAAGTTCATCATCTGCAGTCTGAAGCATCATTTGCGGGTAGAAGCATGTCTACGCGCGATTAGGCTCATCCTAGGCCTCCTCTTTGGGCATGAGGGAGCCTTTGACCCTTTGGGGATCGTCCCGTCCCAGGCGGAGCTTCTAATGCTTCTGTCTTCCCAGCCCCAGTACCTTCAATCGCTCTATGGCGTTCACCTTCCGGACAGAAATGACCAAGAATTGAGAAACGCAAGGAGAGAGTTTTTACATCTGCTGTTGGTCCTCTGCACGGGAGCACAAAAGGAAAATTGCCAACGTAATGTGACCGGTTCTCCGTTACCTATCTCGACTTAGCTACATGTGACTCTGAACTATTGGTCAACTTACTCTCGAAGCGACATCCCGATAATAGCATGTCCTCTTTGTTGCAGCTGATCGCCTTCCATTTCCTTGCGGGTTTGTGACTGACTTCAGCTGTTATCCATAGTGTTGTCGGAAGATCAATTCTTCTTTTCTATGGTGGGTGCTTATAGCGGCAGTGCCTCTCCAGAGGATCTCCTATTGAAGCAAATTATTCGCGTTCTAGATCCTCATGGAGGCCGGTGGAAGGCTATCTCCTTCCTACACGGGGCTGAGTGTAGATCGGTGAGCCAAGTCTTGCCTGCTTCCAATCTCCAGTAGGCTATCCAATCTTATGTAGCTCCGTCATTGTGCCTTATAGAGCTGATTTTGGTCCTCCACTGATTCTCCACGGATACCGTTAAAGTTACAAAGACTACCTGTCTTTTGTTCAAACTCTCCTCGTACCGTCAGCCTCGGCCTTTCAGCTAACAATATTCCATCCCAGCTCCTACCTGAAGATCCATCTAGTCCTTTGTTGGACCTCTCCGAGTGGCTCTTCAAACTGGTGGACTCGCAGAAGCTCCGTGAGACATTCAGCAAGTTTCCTGTTACTCTTGGACCTGAGGGTAAGTGGATGGAGAAGGAGGAAGAGGGAGATCTCCAAGATGAAGGCAGTGTTTTAGCAGAGGAAAAGCTCTCGGAAGGCAAGGCCGCAAATGACCTGATAGATGCAGAGGACCAGTTAAATCCAGAGGAAACCGACGTTGAGGAGGAAGACGGCGATCATCCAGAAGTTCAAGTTGATAAGGAGCAAGAGGAGAGCGGCGAAGTTTTTGATCAGCAGTATCTTAGATATGAGGATGATGAGCTCTGTAACATTTATGACCCCAGTACTTTCCTCCTGCCTATCCTCGAGGCGGTCCAGAAGCCCTTCTTCCCTCTGCGTCGCTTTTTTGAAAGTGGGCTCTTCTCCCTTGCTGTTTATGGCCTGAGCTCTGCTAGCATCGATGTCCGCAGGCTTGCATACTCAGTGGTAGCAGTGGTCCACCAAAGGCTGGGAGGGGCAGATGAAATGGAGCAAAAAAATACGGTGGGGACAGAGCTGAGAGAACGGCCGCAGCTGCTGGTGCTTTTGGAGGCGTTAAGGAACGGACTCACGGTCAAGCTGCAGAGAGTTCGGCCTGCCATCTGTGCTTTCGTCCGCAGCGCGATCGCGGTGAGTATCACTATCATTCTCCTTGGCTTTCACGTTGAGCTCTGGGGTCATATCTTCCGCCTGATGAACTCATTCTTTGCTATCCCACGTACCTCTATCTTGGTTTGGCCAATATCTTGGTCAATTTTGTTAAGAGAGCTTTTCTTTGTTATTTGACGGACCGTCCCGTGTCACACTAGGCCTGACCAACCTTATGCATTCAGGTCCTTTTACATCCCGGAGAGCCGCTTTATATTCCTGTCAACAACTTCTTGCTAGCACGGCCTGCCTTAGATTTAGCGGATGTCCCACTATTTTACGCCCTATTCTACGGCGGAGGCAGTTCACAGAGAGCCGAAAGACTCTGGCTCCTTCGGGTAACCGAGCGAGGGCTCCTGTCTTTGCAAGACTACAACCTTCTTCAAAGAAGGAAGGTGGTGAATATTTTGATGGCCTTCGTGCAGGTAGGCTTAGGCTTCACGCTGCCTCTGCGTCCCTATTCCCTTGTGCCTCTATCTTGTTGGAAGTTCTAGCCGTCTCTGATCCGTCCGATTCTGGCTGATATGCTTGCCACGAAGGCCATGGAACCACTTGTTAGATTCTTTTCGATCCCTATACTCATCAGGATAGCCTAAGCTGTAGCTCCTTCCCTGTCATCCAGTCCTCGGTGGCGGACTCTTTATCAATTGGTGCGACCTTCAAGGTCCTGAGCAGGGCGGCACAGATTCCTGCCGTATGCCGGCGCTTGGTACAGGCACAGGGCATAATGGCTTGGCTGTGTCTCCTCATCTCAGCAGCCACCAACGAACAAGAGGATAAACAACTCCTCCTATCAGCATTAGGCCTCGCCGAAATCATTCTCAAGGTGCGTAAGACTGGACGCCAAAGTCAAGTTAGTGAGATGGTTTGGACTGAGAACCCTTCACAATTCTTAGCCAAACCCCCTCCGATCCTTTTTAATCAGTCGCTGACCTACATGGTAGTTATTGCCAAAATTTACTTCGTCCTGACTCTGCTTTGCCTGGCGTGTCGACATCGGTCTGTCCCCTTGTTACCCTTCCTTACACTGCCTCCCCATGGCTAAGTCTCATCACTC
>FLMG01003436.1:130230-148538 GCA_900088475.1 Hyphochytrium catenoides | reverse complement strand
AGAAAAAGGAGCCGTTTTGGCGGCGCTTGGGGCGGGACAGACTACAATCGAGGTAGAAAGCGCTTTGAACTATATTTATCTCTCTTTTTTTGCGCCTTTCTTTAGTCTCTCTTCTCATCCGGTCAAGCCATGTGCTCCCTCTCCCCGCTCCCTCTCCCTGTATCTCTCCTTCGCTCGCCTTCTCTCTCTCATCTCCTCCTTCCTCTTTCTGTCTCTCTCGCTCTGGACTTCTGATCCATTCCTTCAACCCACTTCCCTAACAACCCACCTCTCTTGGCCCCTTGACCCTATCCTTTCGTTCCCAGTTTCTCTGTGTGTCTCTCTATCTAAATCTACCTCTATCTCTCGCTCTCACTCACGCACGCACGTACCTTCTAACAGGCGCTTGCTGTCTGCTCCGATAGCTACGAGCTAAACCTCGTTCCCTGCGGGTCCTGTCGAGAGTTTCTCTCTCGCTATGGCGATTACCCCGTGTACCTCGTGCGCTCTGACATGCAGTACATTGTCTCATCCTCCTCCGCTTTGTTTCCCAGGGCTAAAGAAGGTGATGGCAAGTTGCAAAAGAGGAGAGACGACGAGAGAATCCTCTCCCTCCCTCTTAGTGAATAGATTGACATAGTTGCGGAGTGCAGTGAAGAAGAGAGAGGAGGTCCAAGGAAGAGGAAAGAGACCGGAGTTGTAACAGAGAGAAACAGAGAGATTTGAGACGATGAGAAGTTTGAGCAAAGAGTTGACTCTCCCTTGCCCGTTCTATAGGCACGCTGGGCTCACCTTCCTTGCACATGGTGAACGAGAGAGTCCAGGAGTCTCTGGGTCAGAAGGTGGCGCAGAAGGAGAGTAAGCCTTTGAACTCTGCTGGCTCAGCAGCAAGACGCTACGATGAAGATGGCGCTGCTCCACCTGAGTACATGGAGAAGAGTCCCTATGACTGGACCACTGCAGAGGTAGACGGACGGTCGGGACGGGCGTTGGAGTTGAGAAGAGAGGACGGAGAGAGCACACTATCTCTTAGGCTAGGACAAGGGATTAGGAAGCAGGACGAGATTAGCTCTGCCTCGTCCGTAGCGTCCTCCTACTATCCGGACTAGCATCGCTCTCTCTTAGCCTTTGTTTGTCTCTACTGATCTCTCTTCTCATGACTGGCAATGTAAAGGCACCTAACTGCAGCTCTTCAACTTCTTCTCCCTTATTGTTCATTCCCTTTTCTCCTCCTCTGCCTAAGGTTGGCCACTGGATTGGGGTCACACTGAAGTTTCCTGAGCTGCGGTCAAGGTTTGAGGACCAAGCAATTGACGGCGCGCTCCTCCTGCAGTTGCAAGAGGACGATCTTCGTGTGATCTTCAAAGTCAAGGCCTCGCTTCATAGGCGACAGATACTACGCGCCATTGACGCTCTGAGAGACAGAGGTCAGAACGGAAGTGGACCGTGATTCTGCTCTTGAGAGACTTTTGATTTTTGAGTTCTTACCCTCTCCTTCAGGCCTCTTCTCTCCTTTTGTTCCTTCTCATAGAGACTTCCGCCCCATGCTTGGACGTGATCCTTTCTCTCTCTTCCCTCTTCCCTGTGATACTCCCTCTCTCTCTCTCGCTCGCGGTCCATAACCTTACTTTTCTCGCTTCACTCTGATAGATCTCTTAACTAATGGGATTGACAGCGGGCAACTGGAGGATTATCTTGCCATCCTGGATAGGGACAGAGTGGAGGTGCTTTCTCATATCTGTCTGTCGTCCTGTCCCCTCTTTCATTCCATTACTCCTCTAAAGGCGTGCCTTTGAAGCCGCACGCTCCCATCAGCAATCCGATTCTTACCCATTCTTTCCCCATCTTATCCCTTGCTCTTCTCTCTCTCAATAGCTGGTGTCACGTCTGAAGGAAGTGTTCGACAAGTTTGATCCTCAGAGACAGGGTACTATCACTGTCAAAGACGTCAGCAAAGTGTTTGCACAGTTGGGGTGTGACGCTTCTTCCATCCAGGTAACCCAGTAAGAGTCTAATGTTAGCTAGGAGAGAGAGAGAGAGAGAGAGAGAGAGAGACGGAGAGGGAGACCGAAAGTCTGAAGTGGACGAGAACAAAGAGAGACACAGAAGGGAGCCCTCCAAAGGGAGGAGGATCATAAGAGAGAGCGATCAAGCGGAACTCTCAGAGTAGCAGAACATCGAGAGAGACCAATGGCCCGGAGGAGAGAGAAATGGTGGAGGAGCAGGACGAACGCCAAGAATAACACATCGCTGACGATCCGACCGGCTCCTAGGCCACGACATGGCTTCAGAAGCTAGAGAACGAGGGAAAAGGGATGATCTCTTTCATTGACTTCGCTAGAGGATTCTCAGATTTGGCGCTGAAGAGGGCGATTATCAAGCAGAGCAAGTAGGAATGGATGTCAGCGTTGCCTCTATATTTTCCTCTTTCTCTAGCTTCAGTAGCTTGCGGCCTAAGTCTTTATTCTCTCTATTATCCACTTCTTCCTTTTACGTGGTCACCTACTTTCAATGGCTCTGCCTCTCTATCTCGCCCTCGTCTGTCTGTCTGTCTGTCCGTCTCTTTTTCTCACTGTTACCCTCCTTGGCTCTATCTCTCGTTCTTTCTGCTTCTTCCTCTCTTCCCTACATCTTGTGTCTCTCTCCAGGCCGGTTATCGATCTCGGGCGAGCGAGAGAGGTCTTTGACCGCGTGGACGTCAACAAAGATGGAAAGCATTCACTTGAGGAAGTTGAGAACCTGCTCCGGGCTCTGCAAGTGCCAGATCCGAAGGAAGAGGTGAAGCTCTTGCTTACTCTTTATAAGCCGGTTTTGCTCTTTTCTCTTTTTGTCCTGGCTCTACCGCTTGTCTCTCTTTCTCTTCTCTGTCTCGCCCGTATAGTCTCCTGTGCGGACATCGCTCTTGTTTCTTTCTCGTTTCTCTTTCGCCACCGTCACCAATGTGTTGCCAGTCACAGTCCTCCTTTCTTCCCTTGGAAACTCGACTCCTCCTCGGTCTCTCTCTCACTCTCTCTCTCTCTCTCTTTCTTTCTTTCTCTCTGTCTATCTGTCTGGGTGTTCATCCTTAGGCGAAACGCTGGATGGCTGTCAGGGATCAGGATGGCAGTGGCTCTGTCACCTTCTCTGAGTTCATCCTTCATGGACTGAAGGCCAACAACTACCATCGTCTTCCTCTTCTTTCTTCTGCCTTCCAGAAGCTGGATCAAGATGGGGATGGCTATCTCTCTCTCCCTCAGGTCCGAGGGTGTTTAAAGGAGTTCCTCCCAATGATTGAGGACAAGGAGGTAACAAGAAAGCTTTCTTTTATAAATCTTACGGACTCTTTCTCGACTCTCTTGCAGTGTCCTCTACCTTGCTATCTTTTTCTTCTATTGTCTGGCTCTCTTCATTTGTCCTCTCTCTTTCTCTTTCTGTTCCTCTCTTTCTCCCTGTCTCGCTCTCCTCGTCGATTTGTCTCTCTTTGTCTGTCTTTTCTCTTCGCCTGTCTGTCCTCTCTCTCTGTGTCTATCTTCTCCTCCTCCTTTCTCCTCTCTTTGTCTGCTAACTCTTACACGACTCTCTCCTTCGCGTATATAATATCTCTCGCCTCTTTCTACTGGTGTCTCCGTTGGGCATATTTCTGATCACTTCCTTGCCTCTCTCTTTGTTCTATTTCAAATTTCACTTTCTCTCCTTCTTCACTTCTCTGCGGCTTGTCCATCATCTCATGAACCCCTATATTCCCTCTCTCTCTCCCTGTCTCTGTCTTGCCTGTAGGTGGACGAATGGTGTCGTTCTCTGCTCAGCAAGAACGTTGAGAAGCTGTCCTTGGCCGACTTTGCACTTTTTTGCTACGAGCAACTAGAAGGGAAAGAGGAAGAAAAGACGAGGAAAGGGGCTGGTGACGGGAAGGAAATGGAGACCGAGAGAGTCATCATGAAGCTTATAGAGAGAGAGACTCTTCCTCACCGCAGGAGAATAGAACTCCTTGAGCAGTCAGGACATGTGCGATTGAGACCAAGGAGAGAAGAAGAGCAGGGGAAGAGGGAGCGCTATCTGGCTGAAGAGAGAGAAAAGAGAAGAAGAACAGCAGAAGAACGAGCAGAAGCGCACTTGAAAAAGCTGGATGAGGATGAGTTCCCCTCGTCCCTCCGTTCCGTAGAAGAGGTGAATAGCTCTGTCTCTCTCTGATCAGAAGATTCCTTCCTCAGTGCCTTCGCTCACTTCATTCCTCTCTGTCCTTCCAAGCCCTCCCCTCATAGAGTTTCTCCTCATAGGGTCTCCCTTCAGTCGGTCATGTTAAATCTTGCTCTCACTGCACTTCCATTGAAGTTTATTCTCTTTCCTGTTTGGGCCTGGGGTGTTCCACGCGATTAAACTTCTCTGTCTCCCAGCTGATCACGATCAGAGTCGCCTTCGACCGCTTCATGCAAGGGAAGGACCAGAAGATTACTGGGATGGAGTTAGTGCAGGCCCTCACAGAGCTGGGCACAGTCGCGCCACGCGCGCAGGTAAGCAATCTCTTTTTCTCTTTTTCTCCCCTTCTTCTCCCTCTCCCTGTTCCTCTTGTCGATGTCTCTCCTTCTCTTTTTCTCTCTTTCGCTGTCGGACTTCTCGCTCTTACTTCCTCCCCCTCCGCCCTTTCCCCCAACCTCTCGCTTCTTACGCTCTCTTACCTAGTTTCCTTTCTCTCTCTCGCTCTCTCTTTCTTCCTCTTCCTCTCTTCTTTTGCTCTCTCTCGCTCTCGCCTTCCCACTCTGCTCTTTCTCTCCTCACTCTGGCTTCTCAGGTTCCTTTTACGCTCCCCCCCTCTCTCTCCCTCTCTTCCGTTCTCAGTCTTCTAACTCTTTCACCTGGGTCTCCGTATCACAATCTTCTCATTCCCTCTATCTTGCTCTTGTCCTGGCGTTCTGCCTATCTCTCTTGTCACACTTGGCAGATCGTTCGCTACCTAAAAGCGCTAGACATCTCTATGGGCGCTCGAGAGATTGATTTTTATCAGTTCCTCACTGCCTACGTGGCCCTGAAGCCCCAAGATCCGCTTGTCAGAGAGAAGAATGTACCGCAATACAAGGGGAAACAACAGAAAATGAGATCAAGAAGGCGAGAGACTAGCCCACAGGCGACAAAGAGGAAAGCAGAGGAAGATGTCTTGGCCGCTAAAGTGCAAAGAAAAGAAGAAGCACTGGCCACTTTCAAGAAGGAGTTGGCGGCTAGAATGGAGAGAGCAGTTAGGAGCGCCCACAAAGAAAGAGCCGACAAGAGAATGAAGAAGAAGGACCAACATCACCGATCGCCTTCAAGACGACGAAAGAGTTCAAGCCCCGAGTCAGACAGGTCTGAAAGGAGAACCAGAAAGGACAAGAGAGGAGGAAAGCGTCGCCCAGAGTCTTCTCCGTCATCTAGCCGTTCCTCCTCTCCGAGCCATCGAAGACACTCGTATAAAGGAACAAGGCGTCGCTCCTCTAGCAGAGACGAACACGATGGACGAGGAAGAAGGAGGCAAGCGGAAGAAGTCACCTTTGGTTCTTGGGTGTGGTTTAGAAGGAATGGAGACAGAGAGAAGAAGGCGATAGTCTTGCGTGAGACGGGCGACCAATGCTTTGACATCGCCCTGGCTTCAGGGAAAGTCGTAGAAGATGTTCCGATTGAGCTCCTGTCTCTCCTAGCGAAAGAGAGGAAGTCAAGAGGAAATAGTCCTTATACCTCCAACTCTCCTTCCGCGAAGAGAAAAGAAGACCCAAAGCGCGGCTCTAAAAAGCGCGCAGGGCCCAATTCTCATGATGAAAAAGAGAGAAGCAAGAAGGCTTTCAAAGATGGACAGAAAATTGAAGCGCAGGTCAGCGGGTCTTCAAAGTATCTCAAGGGCCGAATTCTTCGCTGTCATGACAAGGATTTTTATGATATCAAACTGGATAACGGCGACACAGAGAGGAAGATACCTGGCAGTCGGTTAAGGGCAGGAGAGGCAGAAGACACTGAAGAGGAAACAAGAGAAAAGGAGAGAAGGGACAGAGGGTACGAGGAAGGGGATACTGTCGAAGTGGAACTAAAGGGATCTAAGAAGCGACAGAAGGGGAAAGTTATAAAGTGCCGTACAAATGGAACCTACGACGTCGAGTTTGAAGATGGAGAGACGGAGCTGAAAGTGGCTGCGGACCTCGTACACCCAGTGAGGAAGAAGGACGTTGATACGGAAGACGACGACAGAAAGAAGCAAGGGAAGAGACTAGAGGAGGGTGACACGGTGGAGGCTCAGTTCAAGGGCGGGAGTAAGTTCTACAAGGGTAAGATCACTCGATGCCGCGTGGACGGGACCTATGACATTGAGTACGAAGATGGAGATAAGGAGCAGAAGGTGCCGGCAGAAAAGGTTAGACCGCTTCCGGCAAAGAAGAAGAAGAAAAGCACATCAGAGGATGACGACGAGCCTAAGAAAGATAAGAAAACTTCCTCAAAGCTTGAAGAAGGAGACAAGGTGGAGGCTCAGTTCAAGGGCGGGAGTAAGTTCTACAAGGGAAAGATCACTCGATGCCGCGTGGATGGGACCTACGACATTGAGTACGAAGACGGAGACAAGGAGCAGAAGGTGCCTGCAGCGAAAGTTAGGCCACTAGGACAGGAGAAGAAAAGATCGAAGGTGGAGGAGGACGATCCTAAGGAGGATAAGAAAGGCTCATTAAAGCTCGAAGAGGGAGACAAGGTGGAGGCTCAGTTTAAGGGCGGGAGTAAGTTCTACAAGGGAAAGGTCATCCGGTGCCGTGTGGACGGAACCTACGACATCGAGTACGAAGATGGAGATAAGGAGCAGAAGGTCCCAGCTGAGAAAATCAGGCCACTAGAGCAGGAGAAGAAAAATTCCAAGTCCGAAGACGCGCATAAGAAAGATAAGAAAGGTGCATCAAAGTTGGAAGAGGGAGACAAGGTGGAGGCTCAGTTCAAGGGCGGGAGTAAGTTTTACAAGGGAAAGATCACTCGGTGCCGTGTGGACGGGACCTACGACATCGAGTACGAAGACGGAGACAAGGAGCAGAAGGTCGCCGCAGAGAAAGTTAGGCCATTAGAGCAGGAGAAGAAGGAATCCGAGTCCGACGTGGATGATCCTAAGAAAGATCAGAAAGCATCATCAAAGCTCGAAGAAGGAGACAAGGTGGAGGCTCAGTTCAAGGGCGGGAGTAAGTTCTACAAAGGCAAGATCACTCGATGCCGTGTGGACGGGACCTACGATATTGAGTACGAAGACGGAGATAAGGAGCAGAAGGTGCCGGCAGAAAAAATCAGATCCATTGAGGTTGACAAGAAGAGTAAGATCACATTGGGCGATGAAGACGAGCCTAGGAAGAAGAAGAAAGAACCAAAGCTTGAAGAGGGAGACAAGGTGGAGGTTCAATTTAAAGGCGGGAGTAAGTTCTACAAGGGAAAGATCACTCGATGCCGTGTGGACGGGACCTACGACATTGAGTACGAAGATGGAGACAAGGAGCAAAAGGTGCCGGCAGGGAAAGTTAGGCCGCTAGAGCAGGAAAAGAAGAAGTCCAAGGTCGAGGAGGACGATCCTAAAAAAGATAAGAAAGGTACATCACAGTTTGAAGAGGGAGATAAGGTGGAGGCTCACTTTAAAGGCGGGAGTAAGTTCTACAAGGGAAAAATCATCCGGTGCCGTGTGGATGGGACCTACGACATTGAGTACGAAGACGGAGACAAGGAGCAGAAGGTCCCAGCAGAGAAGATCAGATCCATCGAGGTTGACAAGAAAAAGAAGATCACGTCGGAGGACGAAGAAGAGCCGAAGAAGAAGATAGAACCAAAGCTTGAAGAGGGAGACAAGGTGGAGGTTCAGTTCAAGGGCGGGAGTAAGTTCTACAAGGGAAAGATCACTCGGTGCCGAGTCGACGGGACCTACGACATAGAGTACGAAGATGGAGATAAGGAACAGAAGGTACCTGCAGAAAAGATCAGACCGATCGAGTCTGATAAGAAGAAGAAGAAAGCATCGGAGGATGAAGACGAGCGTAAGGACCACAAGAAAGAACCAAGTCTTGAAGAGGGAGACAAGGTGGAGGCTCAGTTCAAGGGCGGGAGTAAGTTCTACAAGGGTAAGGTCACTCGATGCCGTGTGGACGGGACCTATGACATAGAGTACGAAGATGGAGATAAGGAGCAGAAGGTACCACTAGAGAAGATCAGGATTGAGCAGAGGGATAAGACTTCGAGATCTGAGGACGAAAAGGAACCCAAGAAGAAGAAAGAAACACCATTGGGCTTTAAGGAAGGCGAAAAGGTGGAGGCTCAGTTTAAGGGCGGGAGTAAGTTCTACAAGGGTAAGATCACTCGATGCCGTGTGGACGGGACCTACGACATTGAGTATGAAGATGGAGATAAGGAGCAGAAGGTGCCGGGGGACAGGATCCGCCGCCCATGAGGCTCCAGGGGCAGCCAGTAGCTCGAACGGAGATTCTTTTTTCTATTTACACTTACGTATTAGACCACAATCCTATATGTAACATAACGCCCGGCTGTCTCACTAGGACGGACGATTCTGACCACCTAAGTTAGAGGCGGGAAACAGCATGGGTTCAGTGTGGTGGCAGAGAAGTATTGCAGATAAAAACAGCCAGCCCTTACCTGACCCCTTGATAGACCATAATACCGAGATATGGGGTCGCTCAGCTGCATTCGAGGGAGCTGGGAATCCTTCAGCTTATACCGCTTAAGTAAAGCTAGCTTCTCATCCTTCGTTAAGACGACATGCTTTGGAACCTAACGAGAAAGCTCTAAGTTGAACTTGCTCTAGAGAGCCGCAAGCAAAGGAAAAAGAATAGCAATAGAATATATAAAGGGAGAGACAGCGATGGAGAGAGGAGCAAAGGACAGAACTAAGCAACAGCCGTACCAAGTTGTGCTCTGTGATGTCGACCAGCAGTTCAGAGTCGGTAAAGTACTCCAATTTGAACGAGTTGGCTACTTCGTTCAGAGCCTTCATCAGCAACGTTAGCGCAGCTCCAGTGGACAAAAAAAATAAACGACAAAGCGCGAGTGTGGAGAGACCAGCTAGCGCAGGACAAAGGCGGGAGAGAGAAAAGAATGGAATCGGAGACCGACTGGAGTCATTTGTGATTCCATGGGAAGGAACTACAGCAAGGGCAATAGCGCAGTGAGACTGAAACAGCAAAGGAGCTAGAAGATAATGACAAAAATAGAGGTCGACCGTCGTAAGAAAGCTTGCTGTGTGCGCCCCATGCTTATCAACATTAGCAGTTGACGCTCACCTGCTTGGCAACTGGGGTGAGACCTTCCTTGACTACGATAATGGCACGCTTCACACCCTCCTCTAACATTCTCGTGCAGTATCTGAGAAGCACCTTACAGTGAGCTCGTGAGCTAACATAGTGCGGTTATGAGAAAGTCTTACGAGCGCACGGGCTTCATGCCCACTCTGGCGTCCTCAGGAAAGAAAACAAAGATTGTGTCGCTGGGATCGTCCATTTTCTCACACTTAACGAAGGGCAAAGAGATGGTGAGGGGGAAAGCAGGTGGATCTGAGTAAATGTAGCAGTCGACTCCCTACCAACATGACGAGCTGTTCCCGATTAGGATATTCTCCAAACTTGGCCTTGAAACCATCAATTGGCATAGTAAGCTCCTCCTCGTTTACAATGTAGCCCCTGCATCCTCAATTTAGTATAGGACTTCGAGTAGGACCCATGTTCCGTCAAACACGGACCTGTTACGGAGCATCTTCATCACCGTCTTCCTAATACGGAACAACCGGGCCGGATCATTTTCTGTAGATGACATCCTTGAGACTTGCAACCAATAAATAGGCCTTCACTTTAGGGTGCTCTTTGTGGCGTGTTGCCCTGATCTAGGCTGAAGCACTAGTTAGATGGAGACGCTAATAATCTTCCACCTTGAGCTCCACTGATTGCTATGCAACTTCTTCTGCCAAGAAGTCCTTTCAGCCAGACACCCGTTCACCCCTGATGAGGAGAGCTGCTGACCGACAAATGTCTCTTGGCCGGACGCAATAAGAAAGCTTCATAAATGAGGTTGAGAATCTCTGTCAGCTACCTGCCATTGAGCACTTGCTGCCCCTGGAGGAGAGCTGGAAATAATCAATAACTATATTTGTGGCAATTGTTTCCTGGCGATAATCGCCCACTGATGGCGTCCGATAACCATTTTTGGCCCCACAGGTCTAATGTTAACAAGGGAATGTAGAAGACATAGGGAAAGACAGAAGGATGATGGGTTTTTCGTCATAAAACGCCTTTCCCAATAGTTCCTTGCGATCCGTTAGCTCCTTTCTCATCGGCGTCCAAGAACTATTGACATCCGATGTCTCAGGACAATCTGGGAGAGATGCTGACAGGTTCTTATCGCTTCCGCTGTTGACATACCTGCATCCCCGTATTCGCTGCTTGGCAAATCCTCGTGGTGAGATGCCAGCAAAAAGCAGATTCACTCAGCCGCCCAGTAGGTAGCAGAATTCGCGCAAGACGCTCATCAAGGGAAGCACAACTGTACCTAAGCTTGTCGACAGGACTTAAGACTTAACATCTGGTCCTTTAATTGAAGCGGAACCTTTGCTGAGCTGGGGAGGCTGGACAAGGAGATCACTCTCACCTTACAGAAGCTTACCCTTCGCCTGAGTTAGTCTTCACACTATTATATACCTTCCTTTCGCCGCTTGAAGTGGTAAGGCCCTAGTAGTCCCTAAGGCTGGAATGTCCGCTTGACCTAAAGGGACAGAAACCAAGGTATCTTGGACTATATAAAGGTGAATGCCCTCAGACTTTCTGAGTCCTGGTATATCATATCATGTTAACGGGACCGCTGGAATAACCTAGGAGAGTCTCAACCTGCAGCCAGGCTGCTATAGTCTTGGACAGGATGTTGCCACTAGATCAACGAGGACACCTCGGTGTCCTAGATCACTCCATATCTTCCTCTAACTTTGGAGAGTACTGCAAGCGGATCTTAGACTTCAATCAAATGGACTTCAAAGTCACGTACTACCAGATTGTCACGCTACTGACGTCCCCTACTAAAGTGTGAGTAAAGCGTGACTAGGTCGTCGATACACCTCAAGGTCTCACAGCCAATCTGCTCTGCCTGTCTGTTGTTACCCTTCACAGATACCGCAATGCTCAATTCAGAAAGCGTAAGCAAGAACCATCAAGTTGCTAACCCGAGGGTGATAACTAACTAGCTTCTTGTAACTACAGAGACCAAGAACCGATGGGCTCGAGATGACCCGGCGTTTGCCGTCATTCAAGTCTTCTTTCTCTTGGTTCTGTCGACCAATCTTTAGTGATAACGCTTTCAAAACGCTCTGACTCTTTTTATCCTTGCTATCAGGTTGCTGCGGCTGCCTACTCTCTTGGCTTTCGAGTCCAAACAGCTACAGGCTTCCTGGTCATCGTGTTTCATTTTGTTATCGTAAACTGGCTGCTTAGTGGGCTCGTGATGGCGACAATAGGGAGGTAAGCCCGTTGCGGACTATGTAGTCACAGACAAGCTCTGAGTGCAGAATTTTTGCCGACCGTGTGGAGACAGGTATTTAGCGAACAAGTATCTTCAAGTCCAAATAACTAGGTGAGATTGGTTCGGTGCAGATAGTGATCGTTGCCTTGAACCGTGATGACCTCTTGTACGACAGCACGGGACCAAGAGACCCTTTCTTCGTTGACCAATCCGTAGAGTGGCAGTATGCCTTCGACATACATTGCAACTCTTTCCTTGTGATGTTTATGGGACTCTATGTATTGCAGGTAAGAGCCTAAATTCCAACAGTTGTCAACTTGCAGGCCCGCTTTAAACTATCATTGGCGCAGTATATCCTGGCACCGATCCTCATTCCAGACGGCATCGTCAGCCTCTTCCTTGCCAACATATTATATGCCGTCAGCTTTGGTTTGTACTTCTATATCACCTTCCTTGGGTACATGGGTAAGAGCGCTGCTGCTGTCTTACACTGCACCCATGAGTCGGCTAAGGTTGTTCTCTCTGTAACAGTGCTGCCCTTTCTTCACAAGACGGAACTATTTTTATATCCAATCGTCTTCATTGGCCTTACACTGCTAGGATCCCTCGTACTGCCATTTCTCGGCTTTGGGATAAATATTGCTAGAGTCATACTGAGGCTCTACTTTGGTTGAGGGCTAGGACTGAGGAGTAAATATAGATGGTGCTTTGCAAGTTATGCTGGACCTAGAGTTCGTGCGTCGATGAGAGGATCTAGACTCGCAGCTTATAGGGTCTGGCGCGATGCCCTTCCCATCACACTGCTGGTTATCTAACGCTGAAGAGAAAGTCCTTAAGTGGGTGACTCTGAGCCGCAATAGGCGCAAGAGCAACCCTTTGGAGGAGGGCTGGCTCAGAATATCAAGCTTGCAGCTTCACTTCTAGATAAGCGCCCCTGAACCATCCTCGCTTCTTTAAGCAACTTCCGGAAGTGAATGAGAACTTCTATTCACGAAGACATCTAGCTCAGTCAGAGGTACTATGAGCCTTTACCGTCTGAGTGCTCTCACAGATCTCAAAGGGAAATACAATTCCTGAAAGAACAGATAGTAGGAACTAGTAGCCACACGCCACAGCCAAGCTCATAGCACAGCTGGGAAGGGTATAGCAGGGCACACAAGCCTGCAGAGAGCAACCAAACAGTACAAGGCACACAGATTACCGCAATGCCAACCGGACAAGACAACCACCCCGTCAACTTTGTACTCTACATGTCCTTCAGGGAGATAGTGAACCAGACACAAGGTCAACTCACTGCAGGCGAGCAAGAAGAACGAGCTCCTTTATCACATTCAGCAAATACATCGAAGTAGATGATGAACGAGGAGGATAGAGGAGCTCAACTTTGAGGAGTATTGCATCCGGTTACCGGAAAGTATGTAAAAATAGTGGACGGTGGCCACAAAGCTAGCGCAACTCCAAGCCAACCACAAACAAAATACAGCGAATCCCGAAGACCAGTCGCTGTAGAAGTCTGGGATTGCTTCTGTATCATGTTGCTTGGTTCCTCTTTGTCTTGAGATCGCGTTGAATGCACCGTCCTAATCCATGTTTCGCAGCTCTTTCCGCGGGTGCCGCGGCGGTGGTGATGGCGATGGATAATTGCACTCAATGGCTCGACAGGGTGCAAAATAGATAACTAGATCCTATGTCTAGTAGTTATTCCTGATAATCAGTGCTAAACCAGTAATCATATTCATGCATATGAGTCCGCTAAATAACGACTGATGCTTTGTGGAACTACATTGTATCAAACTTCTCTCGTATCTATGTAAAGTTCTTTTCCAGTAACAATATAGCGGTGTTAGGTAAACACCATTCATTGACCCGATGTCTGTACATCAACCCCATACCTTAGGCAGCCTCCCTGACCTTGACCATCTCAGCGGATAACCTGTACCACTCCCGGCGGGTTTTCCCCCGACGTAGAGGACCCTTGAGAACTTGGCTCCGCTGAGGGCTAGGGGAAAATAGTCCTTGAATTGCTCCTGCTGTGGTGTTCATGATTTAGGTGTTTATTGGTGGCTGGGAGGAGGAGAGCGGCATCATCAAGAACCGCAATAATCTTCGTCACTTGTCTTCCAGCCGCATCCGGAGTATTCACGAAGCTCCTGCAGATTGACAGGTAATGGGGATGGAAAGCAGTGTTCGATAGATCTATTTGAAGAGAAAGACCTGTTCAGGAGGTTGAGAGCTAGAATCTCGCTGATCGTTAGTGCTGTCCGTCGTAAAGGCCACGAAACACAGAGCTGTTAACTAACCGAGCGTTTTATCCTTCCTTCTCGTTTGTACCTACCGTTCATCTATTCAAACTCCGGGAAAGCAGCAAGATGGACGCACACGCTGCACTCGATCAGGTGTAAATCCGTTTCTTACTCGCGAGGCTCTTCGCATTCTTTCCAATCAGGGCATTGTTCCCTGTGTTCTCGCTCTATGCTCGCCCATAGATCTCATCATAGCATGAGACGCCGAGAACCTATGTCTTCAAAATACTTGTGCTAGCTAGTTGGTGAGGTGGCGGCTCACCAAGGCTGTAATCACATGCTAACAAAGATCCGTGTACACATCAATTGATCTACAGACCGAGAAGGCCTTCCAGAAGCAGGCCCTCAACCACCTCATCAGGAGCAAGAAGCATGCCCTGAAGGCTAAGAAGAAGGCTGGCCGCTGGGTAAAGAATGTGGGTCTTGGATTCAAGACCCCAGTCGCTGCAGTCAAGGTAAACCCGCTGTACACCGGCATAGATATGGAAGACTTTAGATAAAGAGCTAAGCTGTTTTGATGCTTTCTCCTCCCTCTCTTTGCATATTTAAATAATGCTCTTTATGGTTAGGGCACCTACGTCGACAAGAAGTGCCCTTTCACTGGCGATGTTTCCATCCGTGGGCGTATCCTGAAGGGCATTGTTCTTTCTAACAAGATGAAGAGAACCATCATTGTCAGAAGAGACTACCTTCACTTCATCAACAAGTACAAGCGTTTTGAGAAGCGCCACAAGAACGTTGCTGCTCACTGCTCCCCAGCTTTCCGTGTCAAGGAAGGTGATGTCGTCACCATCGGTCAGTGCAGACCTCTCTCCAAGACCGTTAGGTTCAACGTTCTCGACGTTGAGGAGGCTTCCAGCAAGAAGCCCATCAACGTCAGAAAGCAGTTCCGTATGTTCTAACTGCCTTCCATTGAGGTGGCTGTCAATCTAGCGGCAAAAATAAAATCTGCTTCTCTATATATCGTATCCATACCGATCCTCATGGAAGTACTTTTGGGTGGAGTGAAAAGGGGGCGGAAGGGGTAAGCGCAGATGCAAGTAGCCGTGTAGTTCACGGGCAAGGTGAGGCTTAGCATCCACTCTTTACCGAGGACTGAGGGACGATGCTCTTGGGGCGCCACCATAGAAGCGGCTGATCTATGTTGGAATCGGGCAGTTTTATCTGTGGTCCGAGGTGTGCTCACGACCAAAGAGTGGATATACTCCTCCTCAGGCTATGGATGCCCAAAGACATTTAGGCCAAATCTCAAGCTCAGAACTCAGACAGAATGATCTCTATGCTAAATCATCTTTTTATTTGATACTAACAGCCTTATTATCTCGTGGTCTCTGGTCTGGCTGCCAGAAGGCAAATGTGTTGGCTCCGCTCGCGACAACATTGTACATCGGGTTCCACTGTAGCGCTCTCACCGGACTTACATGCCCTTCCCATGTCCCCAAAAGTTCCCCTTTGACTGCAGACCACGCATAGATCTTGTTGTCGGTTGAGCCTAGTAGTGCAGCAGATGCATTAGAGAGGACACCACTAGGTCGCCAACGATGATGAAGGAAGGAAAGGAATGGCAGGTAGGCAATGGTGGTCCAAAGAAAGTGATGAGTCCGGACTGGGTAGATTAGGAAACATTCTCGTTTACCCGCAACCACATATTTGGCGTCTGGACTGTAAGAGAAAGGTAAGTCCATTCCACTAGCATTTTGGTGTCCCACGTAGGCAGACACTAAATTTCCATTGAAGGAGTCTAGCTGAAGAGCGAGGCCCCTGTCCGTCCCTACAATCATGTGGGCACCGTCCGCACTAAAGGTTATGGAAAGAGTCAGCCAGTCGGACGCAACCTTTACCGCATCGGGCTTTCGTTGTTGAAGTGTAGCTGCTATAGCCTTAGGTTCTAGGTTGAACGTCACGAATGGGCCCTAAGGGGAAAAAAATATTGGTCAAAGTGATCGCAAGTGCTCGAGGACACCGTTTTCCGCACCGCCTGATATTGTCGGGCGTCATATAATCGAATGACATTGTCTCCAGTGGCTGCAGCGAACGCGAGACCGCTGGGGTCATAGCCCACACATGGCCTTCCAGGGGTTCTAACGATGGCCTAAAGCGACCACCGGCGAAGGGTCAGACAGCTGAAGTGCAAAGTCGTAGGGTCATGCTAAACCTTTCTTACCACTGAAGTAGGCGTTCTTACATCCCAGAAGCGAACACTTTTGTCCAAGGATGCGCTCAAAAAGAGGTCCTCAGTCGGTGACATCACCATTGACACGACCCTATTGAAAAAGGCACAGTTGAATTGGGACAAGTAGACGACAAAGAGATTTTGAAAGAGCGGAGCGAGAAAGGTACCAAAGACCTGTCTGTATGGCCCTCAAAGTGTCTGAGGTAGACGTTGTCATAGAGTGAATGATACCGTATCCGATCTGGAAATAGACATGAATATGAGGCACTGCGCTCTAGGGGGGAAATAGTTCTGTGGACTTACGGTCTTTAGCTTCGTTGTTAGAGGAATAGATAATGCTATCGGCATGATGCGTGTACTTGATAATCTCACAGCCGTAAGTCTTACTCAGGACAGTCTTGACGCATCTAAGGGACACCATGAGCTCAGGGTAGGAGACTGTATATGAAGATAAGGGTATCAACCGACCTGCCCTGAAGGCTGTTATACAGCGAGATTGAACCTTCAGAGGAAGCAGCCACGCAGAACTCTCCAAGCTTATGGAAGTCTACAGATGTGATGCAAGCATCCTTCGTGGTCTCTCAATTCGCAAGCATTTACGGTGATAAAGATGATTTTGGTAGCTCACCTCTGAGCCTTTGAAAACCTGTGCCATCTTATACGATTTAACAAGGTCATTGTTCAGGACAACTCGATTAGACACAGGGCCGGCGCTTGCCGAGACCAAGCCCATGCCAAACCCACCCAGCGACATATCTGGAACCGCTAGCTTGCCTTATAGAACTGAGACTGAACAGTTTCTATAAATAAAAAGGTCCTTAACAGGCTCAAGTGACCGGATACAGCAGGAGAGGGCCTCCAACTTCTCCTCTTCATCTCCTTAACACCCGCTATTCAGTAAGAGCACTGCCAGCACTTGGGTCATAATGACTTTATCGGCCAGAAGTAGCTGTTGATGATATCAGCGTGGCAATGCTTGGTCAGAAGCTTTTGGGATGCAGAGCTACCAGACGTCTCTGTTCTGATGATGAAGATTCTGCATCGTCAAACTTTGCTCCTCCTCCTTAACTCAATCTGCACGATAATAGAGACTCGACATTTACGGAATTTAGCAGACTAACCGAATCTTAGTCCGGTAAAACTTACTGTAAAAAGAATCACGTTGTTGATCCTCCATAGATAACTATATGAGTGAACTCATCGGTCATACTTCTGTAACCTCTGCCTTCATCAAAAGCACAATGATCCCCACAAGCACCGCCAGCCCCAACTGGAACTTGGGTTCGCTTACGTTGAAGTGACTCAGCCTCTTGCTCTTCGAGCACAGCTCTGGAGCCACTTCTTGGTCTACAATCTTCTGGCTGCCACTTTTGGGGTTCGTGGCAGCAAACGACGTGTGGTCAATGGCAGGCACCTCCAATGGGTAGGAGGCATTGGTAGGTTTCACGTCGAGGACTGCTCCAAAGAAGTCAGTCACCTTCACCTCATTTAGCGGTCTCTGGAAGAGATCAGCCCTTATATCCGGAGTGGAAAGCAAGGTCCGAGGATTGTAATGGGAGAATAGTTCCTGTAGTGTCGCCTGGGAACTCTTGGATCCTATTTGCATCTTTTCAAAGAAGTCTAATGTTGCTGAGGTGAAGCGATCAATCACTGATACACCAACCTGAGTTCACGTGAAAACCGGTTGTTAGCAGGTCACAAAGAGTGTAGCTTTAAGAAACACTTTACCCCATAGTCTCCATGATGCGAGTATGAATTCTCTCCCTCCTTCGAGCTCCCAACAGTGACGACATTAGGGGAGTAGAGGGAGTTTGAGAGGGTTCCCGCTTGGCATGTGTCCACCATGAAAAATAGCTCCTTGTACCTAGGTATCATTACCCACTAAGAAGGGCGGCAGACGAGCTGGAAAGCAGGCTAGACCCAATAGTTACTTACCTTTCCTTCACATACATCTCTTGTATAGCGTTAGCTATATCCTGGCTGGATATTTCCTCCGTGTCCTGTTGGTCCGATCGCCAGATGTCAATACCGTCACATCCCTCCGTAAAGCACCGACGACTTTACCTGAAACTTCATAAAGCCATTGCCGCTATGCCCTGTCATGAAGATCTGCCATGTCACTGATCAGTCCTGCTATCTCAGATTCCTGGAAGTTAGGTGACTTACGTAGACATTGCTTTCTGAGTCAGAGTTTAGTCTCTTGGAAGCTGGAGTTCCATCTTCATGTCTTCCTAAAAGACAAAGAATTAACTTCAAAGTCCTTCCCTTCGCCGGATACCACACAGTGTTACCTGTCAACACGCGGATAAAGTTTTCCACGGTTACCTCTGGGCCTCTATAGTCTACCTCGATGTCTTCCCCGTAGCTAACGTCGAGTGAGATGTGAG
>FLMG01003436.1:118836-130197 GCA_900088475.1 Hyphochytrium catenoides | reverse complement strand
ACCCATACCTGACTGTCAGGAACTCCTAACCGCTTGATAGAGCGATACATGGACAGAGTGTTGGCTACATGCCGATAGTTGAACCAGAACCTCGACGTACAAAGCTGCAAGCAAGAATGAGAATCGGATGCCGACGGGCACACAGTCAACTATAGTAGTACCAGGACTGCCCAGTTCTTGGAGTGACGCTGGTGTGAAGGGTCCTCCCGCGAAGCAGTAGCTGCAACGTGAAAGAGCAGCAGTAGCGCTAGGAGTACCGTCGCATTTCCACCCATCTACCCTACCCACCACCTACTACTATGTAAACGCAGCACGCTGCAATTCCTGGGCTGCAAAGTCTGAAGCCAGCCAATGTGACACTGATGACTTCAGCCAATGGTAAAGGCGTTTGACAGACAAGCCCTCTTAGGATGGAGTGTGCGGATCCAAAGTTTATGGAGTTCTTATGAGTCAGGCAAGCGAGATTCTGATGTCTGTTGGCTGTGTCATGGTGCACCTTGGCTCTTCTAATAAAGGCCTTTCACTGCCTATCTGGGAATCTGCAGTCTCATCTGCAGCTGGACGCTTCATCTCGAGTTTAGAAAGGGCAAGCGCTACACATCTAGAATGAAGCCATTCATGTACCTAATAAAAGCTTAACTTCACCCTATATTCGGAACCTCATTTGACTCCGAATAACCGAAGTTAACAATGTATACAGTACAGGACTGTTGGATGTATCGTGCCGAAAATAGCGACCTGACAGGTTGCTGCAGACTCCATCAGAATCTGCGTCTCCATCCCTGTCTCCTTCACATCGAGAAATCTTCAGAATGCCGACAATCAATGGTAGTTCTATCCCACCAGTCTTGCCATCAAATCGTCTACTTGACAGGAAGCAGGGCTTCCTATCCTCAGTCCTAGGACAAGTACCTTAAGAGAGGGAGCGCAAGTGGGTATAGCGAGATTGGCAGCTTTCCCCAAAGGCCTAAACAGAAGCAGCTAGAGTCACTTAGCTCTGGTGCTTTGTGCTTCTAGTGCTGAGTAAACATGGCAAACTCCCGGTTCCAATACGTGAGAAAGTTTGAACAAGATGACTCACTCCTACCGGACACTTGGCTTGTTGTCAGGCTGGATGGTCGGGGCTTCCATAAGTAGGACCATGTCATAGACCCCTTGATTCTCTTGACTAGCGCGTTAACGTTAGACCTCTCTTCGTCGTACTAGGTTCTCTGAAGCACATTCCTTCGCAAAACCTAATGATCCTCGTGCCATAAAGCTTATGAACAAGGTCAACCAGATACAATGATTACTCTTCCTGCTGCTTACGTTAATAGCGCAAGCGCCACAGCAATGTTCCCCTACTGATGAAGTGGTACTCTAACTCTATTGCTCACTCCACACCCGTTGGACCTGTTATCCTTCAACTCAGCCTAGAGCCTTCTTTGACCAAAAGCGCTCCTCATGCTTCTGCTCCCTATACCTAGGCGGCCTTGGGGGTTATGTTAGAATTCACAGACGTGATGATGGCTTACGGACAGAGCGACGAGTACAGCTTCCTACTGCGAAAGGGCTCGACTCTGTACAACCGCCGCGCCTCCAAGATATGTTCTACATTCGTCTCCATCTTCACTTCCTGGTACGTCTACTACTGGGGATCTTTCTTCCCTGAGACCGCCCTGATGTACCCACCGAGCTTTGATGGAAGAGTCGTCTGCTATCCCAATGAGAAGGTATGTCTCCAGCTAAAGGATTTTAGATAGAGCATGCCGAACATGGAAGACAGAGAGTAAGTAAAGGGAGCAATGAAGAAAGAAACATCCATAAAAGACGAGCGACTAGAGAGGCACCGGCAATACTTCTACCGTGCGAGCGGGAAAGTGTGAATGGGGCCGGGAAAGTGTGAATGGGGGCCAGAAGAAAGGCCATACCTTTGGTCTCACAAGGTTTGCGTTTTCACATTGCCGTTAAGTGCGTTAGAGACTATTTCAGCTGGAGGCAAGCGGACTGCCACATCAACAACCTCTATAATACTTGCTTTTGGGCGCTAGTAACAATGGGTAAGGCTAGCTGCCATCTGCATAACCATCGCATCGCTCTTCTCCAGTCTCTCTTACAGAATGAGCTCTTCCGCTCCGGTTACTATACGCCCTTCCAGGAAACTGCATCACTTCTGCACTCTGCCCCGTCCGCTTTATGTTCTTTCCGCTCACTCTCTACCCCTGAGGTCAGCACGTTGCCCGCTGTCTCTTCTCATGTTGATCCATGCTCCTGATATTAAAGGTCTATAAACTACTTCCTGAGGAACAAGCCTAAGACTCTGTCCTGCTCTACAGGCCATCTTTCTCCCAAAGAGGCGGAGGCTCAGCTTCGGACGACGGTCTCGAAAGAAAAGCACGAGCTCCTTTTCTCTCGGTTTGCGATGAACTACAACTTCATGCCAGAGGTTGACCGGAAGGGGTCAATTCCTATTAGGCTCATAGAAGAGGAACTGGAGGAGGAAGACAAAGAGGAGACGGAGCAAGAGAACAAGGAAAGCACACTCATTGATGGGGTGGCCACCAAAGGAGTCGAAGATGAAATCAACATGCATACCATTTCAGAGAAAGAACAAAGCCCATCCGCCAACCGACCAGCTAAGAAGCTGAAGAAAAAGAAGAAACCTAAGACCACGCTGGAGGTCCTTCACGTAGATCTGATCGGTGACGAGTTTTGGAAGAAGCATTCACACGTCCTGCTTTAAAGGACAAGTCTCCGCGATCTTCTTTCCTTCGCCCCCTCTGTCTGAGCGCTCCTGATGTCTCCGATCGGTCATCTCTACCCTTACAAAAAGCAAGAGAAGAGCCAGCGGAGACTAGAGCGTGACTTTTCCCTCTCCTACTTCTTCAAGGAGCACTTGCTTTTCCTCGAGAAAGGTTCTGAACTGCTCTCGGGCATATTCACTGCTCTTTTCAGTTACTTTAGCAGGATAATGTCCACAGAGGGTGCAGAAGTCCTGTTCCGGAGAGGATAAGTCGAAACCACAGCCAGGACAGGGATCTTGGCCAGTTCTACCACGTGGCACCTGAGTACGCCTAGCGTGAGAACAGCGACTGGGCACGGACATCATTATTCCTCTCGTCTTCCTCTCTTCACCTTCTCATCCGGCCCCTTCTCTCATTCGAGCTGTCATTGACAGTTTCTTCAAGCCTAACATTGCTCCTTTCTGCCCCTGCTTGTTCTTTCTCATCACTCTTGGCCCTTCTTACCTTATCAAGTGCGCCAAAGGTTTTTAAAAACTCCTGGAAGAAGAAGAGGTGTTCTTTATCTCGCATGTAGACAGACTGCTCTTTCATGATCTCTCGTTGCCTTTCTTTGAACTCCCGCTCTTCCATCCAGTTCTCGAAGTAACCATTCCTCAATTCAGTGGTCCCCGCTCCAACTTCCATGGGATCCTTCCCTCTCCATTGAGAAGAGGCTTCAGGGAATGCTAAGCGAAGAATGAGCTTGCCATGAGTCCTTCCTGGAAAAGCAGAAAAAAAAGCGAGAGACACATAACAGTGAGCGAAGGGCACGTTCTTGAAGCCGGGAACATAAGTGCAGTCTGTAGCTCCTTTGAAAACTCAGGAGACACTTAAAAGCGTATGTCACCACAGCGAAACCAGGAGTACTGGTTACCAGGTCAGGGATGGAAATGGAAAGTAGCATTCAGACAGGGATGAGCAAGTACCGTCATCGATGGGGAAGCGCTTTCCTACTAGGTGCTCTTTCTCGAGCGCTAGCGCTAGATCAATCATCTCCGGTTCTTTGAAAGGACATAGGACTTCCAGTCCTAGCTTCTCTCCTATTCTAGGAGCCGAGAACTGCATGATACGAGATAGATGGAGCTGATAGGATTTGAACTTCTCCTCCGAAAGGCCCTGAGTGAAGCTGTAACCTATGAACAGAGACATAGGTTGAGTGCCACAGAGATATAACTTTCGGTGATGGCCAGCAGGCCACTTGCGCGGAACCTAGGGTACAAGAAGTCTATAGCAATGAGGAGTCGTATCTACAGTGAAGGCCCAGCGGGAACGTAGCGTTATCGAGCAATAGCAGCGTACCACCGAAGAGCTCGTCCGCCGCATCTCCCGTGAATATACACTCATAGCCCTTAGATGCTGCCTCTTGCATAGATCTAGCAACGACAAGGCTGTTCCTCAGCTCCATAGGATCGAAAGAGACCAGAGCGGAGATGAGGAGCTGGAGTGATGAAGAAATAAGCTCTTCTATAGAGATAGAAATGACGGTATGCTTGGTTTTAAGTCTCTCTGCAATTCTGCATGCATAGGGCTCGTCTGTGCCCGAAACGTGAGCTCGAACCGTGAAAAACTCTTCAAAGTTGACCATCCTGCCAGTTATCATGGTAAGAGGAGTAGCAGAATAGGGGCAAGAGAGGTAAGAGAATAGACCGAGAGATGGCCGAGCTCCTTTAGCTGAGACACTTGCTCGTCACATAAGAAAGTTTGGAGATTGGATGTCGGCTGCAATTACTACTTGGCAGCTTTCTGCAATGAGTTGGTATCGCAAACGTCCAGAGACTCGACAAGTTTGTCGATGGAAAAGTGAGATGGCGAGGGTGAAGGCTTACCTAGGACCATCCGCATAAGGATCCTCCTTCGCTTCGGCAACAATTGAGGTATCAAGGCCGCCGGAAAGAAGCAGTGCTGTTCTCCTGCCTTCTGCCTTTTTAGCTAAGCGCCTAAGTACGGAGAGCATTGTTTCTCTCGTCCTGATCACCTCTTTGCCGGGATGTTGCAGCAAGGATATCGTAGGCGGGAGGTAAGGCTTTGCTACCAGCTCTTCAAGGATATCTTTGGGGAGAGAGCCAGCACAAAAGAATGGAGATTAAGGTTAGGGGAGGGTGAATATGAGACCTAAGAGATGGACAGGATGACCGTGACTACAGATAGGGAGACCGTAGGAATGCTTAAGACAGGTTCGGCCTTCTTCCAGACGGACAAGTATCTGCAGTCTTCGATTGCAGCCCAGACATTTTCGAGGTCGAATAACGGCACATGCAGAAGGTGGAATCTATTGTTTTGCTAGGCGGACGCGACGTTACGGCGCCGGAAGGTAGATGTGTCCAGCATGGATGCAATCTGGTATAAAGTAGAAGATATGGTTGACGTACCAATGGTGCTGCCATCATGATTGCAGTAATGATAGAGAATTTGGTTGTCGCAATACATAGCGGGATGACCTGGAGCGATGCCGACTCGAGCTGCAATCCATAGCTGCCAGCGTTGAAGCATTCCTTTCATTGAATCGCTCAGTGCCACCGGGTCTATACGCCCTGGCCTATACTCTGAGGTGAATACACGGAGGAAAACAAAGGGCATTGGAGGCAGATTGCAGGTCAATGACACCAGAGAAACATTAATGCGGACTGTAAATGTCATCAACAGCGACAGACAGAAGACAGAGATAGAAAGCGATCAGAAAGCTTACCTGCTGCCATAGCTTTTCGGGAGAGCTCCGCGATTCTTTCTACTGTCTGTTGATCCATTGGATTCCTAGGTTCTAGAGGCTTTTCTGGCGGTCCAGGAACATTGATGACAACTGCAGCCCTCAGGGACACCCACGGCCCGTACTCAGGGTGGATGCAGAGGTGAGTTACCTACTCAAGACATTAGGCCCCACAATCGATATGATGGAGTTTTGAATGCCAAGCACGGTCAGCGGACACGACAAGGGAGAATCGTAAGGAAATAGAGACGAACTTCAATGACAGCATTTTTGAAGCAACAGACAGGCAGACAGTTTAAAGTAGGGGTAGTACTTCGTCGAGGAAGGCGATGCCCGCGATGTGTGCCATTCTCTGTATCGCGATCAGCTTGCCAGGTTCACAATCTTGTGACCAGTAGAAGGATAACTGCATAAGGAGCGCAAAGAATCGAGCATCAGTAAGAGGCTTTTGGACGGAATAGTAGCAGGAGCGCTCCCAGGCCTCCCGAGGTGAGGAGTTGACTAGGCTTAGGGCCATTGGAAGACAGGGAGAGGCCCCAAGCGAAGAGAGGGACATGAGACTAGAGGAAAAGGTGCCCCTGCTTCCAACCTCTAGCTCTTTCAGGGCTTCATCTTCTTCCTGCTCCGCGTTCAAGGGAGGGAGGTCCCTCGTTGCCGAGAGAACCTGGTCTCGAACGTAGCAGTTCACTGGGTCCTTTGGCACCTTCCCATTCTGATAGTGAAAGAGACATTAGAAATTTTGCGACAACGACCTGGGGAGCGAAGTGGATAGGATGTACAAGAGCCATGGGAAGGCTGAGAACCTCATGGAGAGACTAGATAAGTCAAGAGAGAGAGGAGATAGATAGTTAGATAGATAGACAGATAGATATTTAGATAGGTAGATAGAGACCAAAAGACGGGGGAGAGTGTGTGTGTATGTGAGAGAGAGAGAAGAAGAAGAAGAAAGATCGAGAGAGAGAAGAGGAAGCAAGATCGAGAGAGAGAAGAGAGCGAGAGGATTAGAGGATGTGAAGCGAGACAGCGAGGGTGGCAGAGAGAGGGAGAGCCCTAAAAAGAAGGAAGGGAGAGATAAGGCACTGACGAGAAGGTTTGAGTGAAAGATCTATGGGCGGTGTTGGAGTTTCTGCCCTTAACTACAAGGTTACATAGAGTACAGCATAAGGTGTCATTACTTGTCTCAAGTTCTCTACAAAGGGATCCCAGATGGCTCTGGAGTTGCCGATGAGCAAGATCAAAGGGTCTGAACAGCCTTTGAAGGCGGGCAGGTGGAGGTGTTCGGGGACTGCCTCATTGTACCACGAGAGGGAGAGTGGCGCCACGATATCCAGCCCGCTTGAATAGACATCATATCGGGAGCGGGGGACGAAAAGAATGGGAGAGAAACATGGCAAGCAACGTTCCCATCAAGATTGCTGCAATAACTTCCTTCAGAGACGTCCTACCTGGGTCTCAGCCTTCTCTCCACTTCATAAGCCAAATCTTTCCAGTGACGGCGGTGTCGCGCACCCATTTTCCAGATCTCAGTGCAATCTCCAAAATCCGGGGCTGGCGCCTGGGCTAGGCGATAGCTCTAGCTCTACTCTGGCACTGTCAGCAGCGCGCTTGCCAGATCTGCAGCATGGTCCAGATCTTTGACTGACGGTGAAGTGGAAGTGAAGCTCAGAACTGGCGAATCACCATGACACAGCTCATGACACCATAAGAATCAGGAAGGATACAGAGCTACCCCAGAAGAAGGCTACCTCTAATATTCGCAGCCCTATTCAATTCCGTAACAAATTGCCGTAAGAGGGCCTCTGTTGTCTTATGAGGGTGTTAATGTATGTGGGAGACGTGCATTCAGTCCATGTACTATCCGGATATTGTCGCATTTCTGGAGCTTATTGATGTGAAGGGGTTGAAGGGGATTGCCGTGATGATTGATATGATAAAGGGAGATATGGATGTGCGCGTGGTAATAATGAGACACTAGTATTGTATGGCTTCACTAATAATAATGGAGTAATGCTTCATTTTTGAAGCAATCCTTGAGACAGAGAATCAGAAGCCCCCATCATCTCACCCCAACATTTGCAGTCCGGCACTCTACGCTGAGCCAGCAGGCACTCTACGCCTTCAACGGCCCGACGCAGCGCTCTTTGCTAGCCGCGCAGTGAGCAAAAGAAGAAGAAAGGTCAGGGAGATGGCAGGCAAGTTCTCCCCAACCGCCTATAACAGTAGGGCGAGTTAGTCAAAGAGCGCGGTCCCTTCTTATCTCTCTAGCTGCAGCCTCTCTCTCTCAAGGCCCCTGTCTAGCTCAAGAGCTAGCTCAAGAGCTTCGATACTCAAGTTGATCCAGAGTTACTGACCTCGAATAGCACCTCCGCTGGACTCAAAAGCTCACCCTTGACAACGCTCCATCTTATGTTCGACCCCTTACTAGCACTAGGCGGGATCTCCAGAACCCTGAAGCGGGTGGAGGTCAGCAAGGCTCATTAGAACAATCAACTTTCCATAAAACGGCATGACACTTACCCATAATTTCGGCCTAGGTAGAAGCTTCTGGTCTCCATCGACCAGTCATCGTTAAGGCCACTGAACCAATATGATCGCAGTGTTGCCAAATGAAGGAGGAAGACATGAGGACTGCCCACGCTGGTTGATCCTCGTGTCATTCCACTTGTGATGAGAGATGGCAGGCACCTGGCCCCACCTAGTGCTGTTGAAGGCGTCATTAACAAGGTTGAGAGAGCCCAACCCAAGGCTCTCTGAATGACAGTTTTGAGTGAGAAGGATGCGGAAGGTGGGCTTGTCTTGCACCCTAGTATGTCCGCAAAGAGGTGGCTGTCCCCTGCCACTAGGAGGATCTCCTTTTGATGGCGTTCCTTGACTGAAAGCAGGAGATCGAGCACTCGGACTGTCTCATTGACGAGAGACTTATGGCCTGGATAGTGCTCTCCCTCCACTAGTGCAGGAACCATTGCCGTTGCAGGACTGTGAAACAGCAGAGGCACACTGGAGGCGAGGACGATGGAGTGTATTCCTTCTTCCTCTATCCAACCATTCAGAACCCGCTCCAGTTCCTGATATTGCCGCGTTCCAAGTAGAGGCGCTTGGGATTCAAAGTTGAAGGTTCGTTGAAAGCGTGTGTCAAGCATAATAAGGCCCACTTGCCCTATCTGCCTATTCTGAAAGAGAAGAGGCAGGCTCTGCATAAAATCCACTTCTCCCTTCGAGTCTTTTGCAACATCTATCTGAGACTGGAGCTGATATTCGATATAGGCCCTAGTGAGTTCATGTCACGGTAAACAACGGGCAGCGTGGATACCAGGTATTGAGCACGATGAGGGCCTGAGTACCACGCGAAAAACAACGAGCCTCTCACCGCCGTCCTGCTTCAATAAGGTTCGTCAGGTTCTTGTCAAGCCATCTGCTGCTGTCCAGATTATTGACGATGTCGTGGTCATCCGGTATCATCCAATGGGCGCCCTGCCAGGGTAAAGAAGGACAGAGACGGTGTTGAGCAAAAAACGACCACTGAGATAGTTCCTCTCATGGTGGACTGAAGCTAACTATGCTGTCCTTCTCCCTTTCCCAGCTTTGCAAGCTCCAACCTCGATACCTGTTACTCTCGCTGGATTCTATTATGAGGTCTCTCTCATCTTTATCCTTCTCTCTCCCTCTTTCTATCTCTAATTGCACGACATTTCACCGCCCATATATACCTCTCTTAGAAACTCTTGCATGACTGGCCTCCCAAGGGCGTAGCGATACAGCTTACGGAACTCCTCATGGAGTACATCCACGCTTTTCAGCTGGCCCAAAGCATCTCGTGAGTTGATATCATCAGCATAGATCACATCGCCTAGAAAGAGAGCACCGAGCCTTTGGACAGAAGGGAGGCGATAGCAATAGGGAGATTAAAGTAAGACCAGGGGAAGTCAAAAAGAGGTAGAGACTAGAAGTCGGAGTGCAAGAGTGGGAAGAGTAACACGGCGAGCAAGCTGACTTGAGACCACATAGAGATTAACGTATAGAAGGACCAGCTATGGGTATCATCGAACAACACGGTGTTGGGCAACGCTGAAGGCAGCTAGTCATTTAAGGGAGGAGGGTTTGCCCAATTTGTGACAAGTAAAGGGTCGACCTCCTTACGGCCTTGTCGCTCCTCCGGTGGATAAATTTCGGGGAGGCACAGAAGACCGTACCTATCCTTTTCCCTACTCAGCAGGACCTCCCAGAAGGAGTCATCACCATCCTGAGTGAAGCGGTCGCAGGAGAGGGCTAGCACCTTTACCAGTGGCCATTCTCCGTTCGTCGCAGGTAACGTCCTGAAGCTCACAAGATCCCAGGAATGAAGGCCCACAGAAGAGTCATTCTGTGTACTTGGATGGATAAAGCGAACTCTGTAGCGTGTATAAGGCTCTAGTCCCTTGAGCTTGATGACCTTTGGTGCAGAGATGGTATTCGGGACTGTCAGCGTCTGGACTGGAGTCTCTTGTTCTTCTTCAGGCTCTTCTTTGCGATCAACCGCTGCCGCAGTCGCGTCGATAGAGTCGCGAGGTCGGCTACGGTAAACTTCAACCACAACTTTTTCCTGCCTTTGCCTTTCTACTCCGTAAGAAGCGAGATCCTCATAGAGGATTCTAGCGTGGGAGGTTCCAACATCGCCGACAAGGAGGAGCCACGATCCCTCTGGTCCGAAGGACGGGATCTTTAGGGATAATGCACTCTTTAGAGTCAGCACATAGCCTAGAACTAGTAGTCGCAGCCCGCGTAGCACACGCATTGAAACTTAGTAAAGGGGAAGCCGCTGCATCTCCCGCCACGATGATGAATATTCAATCCCCTCTGTCCTCCCAACCCTGGAGTGTTCTCCAAGCAAATTCTTCTTTGTCACGCCTGGCATCCACGACTTGACATGTCCTATACCTCGGCCCTTGACAGTCTGCGGATGGAGGGCAGCAGAAGGTTCTCTGTGCAGGACAGCGGTCCCAACAAAGCGCCTGTAGCTGGCGCTGGTCCGACGTCGGTGTTGCCTCTGTCATCAGCTCTCAATCCTCATCCCTTTCCATAACAAGCCGAAAGCCCAAAAAAACTGTTCATCAGAATCATCATTATTCAGCCTCTAATACTTGAAATCGCCGGATATCATAGACAAAGGCAGTCCTATTCATGATTTAGGCTGATTAGAGTGAGAAGCTTCGTTTCTCTCTGACCGATTGACTGTCGGACACAACGACTGAACAGATCAGCAGCTCTATTCGATAGACAGAGGTCAGAGCTTAGAGCTCGTGCCAGAGGCGATGAGTAGCCTCAACAACCAGATGGCTCTCATTTCCTAAAGGCGAGAGGGGCGTTGCCAGCTTTCTCTGCGCAGGGAGGCTAAGAGACGTAGACGCAAGCACTAGGCACAACAAGAGAGCAGAGATATCCGAACCATGGCCTCCGTGTGTGAAGATGATGACATCAAAAGCCACCCGTCAGCTCTGCCGCCCTTGCTAGAACAAGGAGACTCTAACAATAGCCCTTCCAGAGACTCAGAGGATAGATCTCCGGTCTTCAACCCATCAATCGGTGTGATCTCTAATCAAAGTGGCGCCTCGAAGTACGACTTCGTGAAGGTTCGCGTCTGGCTTGAGGACCACTTCTATGTGTTATCCCGGTACCTCGTCTGCCGGTCGCTGATAGGAACCAAGGTCTATTCTTTGCTTAGTGGTTACAGCTCTCTTATTACTCTGACGAAGCTTTGCCTTCCCGCTTCCGGCGAATCTCACTTCTTTCCTGTGTAGATCAAGGAACGAGACGCTATCAAGATCTCGCTAGACCTGAAAAAGGTGACGAAGTGGTTCACTCCCACCCCACTCTGTGCTATCCTTAGAGCGTCCGCTTCTCACTTATGGAGACCCTTTT